>VZUI01013081.1:0-11866 GCA_013401135.1 Cettia cetti | reverse complement strand
TGTGCTCAGTGTGCCCATACAGGTGTGTGCAGTGTGCCCGTGCAGGTGTGCTCAGTGTGCCCGTGCAGGTGTGCTCAGTGTGCCCATACAGGTGTGCTCAGTGTGCCCATACAGGTGTGCTCAGTGTGCCCGTGGAGGTGTGTGCAGGTGTGTGGGGCTGTCCCTGCCGGGCCGTGGGTGTCCCCTGTGTCTCCCCGGGGTGTCCCGGGGCTGTCCCGGGGCTGTGCCCGTGCAGGTGCCGGGGTGCTCCAGCCCCGCGGGTCGGTGCCGCCCGGAGCCGGGAAGCCCCGGGGATGCGCGGGGAGGAGCCGGGTGAGCCCCGGGGGAAGCCCTGAGCACGGCCGGGCTGAGCTCGCCGCGTGTCCTGGGGCAGCTGCTCCCGCTGCTGCCGGCTCCCAGCCCCGCTCTGGGGGCAGGGGAGCAGTTGCTGCTTTGCTTCTTTATCAAAGAGCGAAAGAACCTCGCAGGTAATGTCTGGATCTGTCCTTGGTGGGAATAGCTCGTGGCTGTTGGAGCTGTCACTTTTCTCATCTTCAGCCCTTCAGCCGAGGCCGGTTCTCCTGCAGCCCTGGAGCAGAAGCCAGGAGTGTCCCCTGCCCTTGTTCCCCCGGTGCTGCCCTTGGCCAGGGCACCTGGGCACAAACAGAACAGTCCCAGCTCCCCCAGCCCTGCTGCCTGCTGATTTTATCCTCTTCCTCTCCCTGGGGTCTTGTGTTGTGGGGAACTCCTGACTGCCCCTGGGGTGGTGGGGGAGTGTGGCCCCCTCGGCTCAGCCCGCAGCAGCAGCACATATGGCTGGAGTATTTACATAATGCCAAGTTATCCTGTGAAATATGAAGCAATTAATTTTGATTAGTGATGTGGGTCAGTAAAATACAAAGGCTTTCAGTCCACGGATCTGCAAAAGATAAAACACAACTGCTCCACGGTCCTTTCCCCTTTGATGTGCCTGGAGCAGGCCTGAGGAGCCTGGCTGGGGCTGCAGCTCCCTGAGCTGCTCAGTGGTGCCCGTGGCTGGTTTGATGCCTCTCCTGGAGCAGGTCTTCATCCAGCCCCGGGAGGTTTGTGACACACCGACGTGGCAGGGAGTGTTTCCTCCTCAAAGGCAGCTCAGCTGCCCTTGGGAGCCTCTTTCCCCGTCCAGCCCTGCTCTGGCACAGTTAAAGCAGGATTTCATGGCCGGCCCCAGGGGCCTGGGGCTGTCAGCAGCAGGAGGAGGATGGCAGGCTGGCAAACCCTCTGATGTTCTGCTGTCCTTTTATGCCAGCCTGGGGAGCCCAGGGCAGTGCTGACAGAAGTGGCTGAGAGGTCAGGAGCTGTGCCAGGGTGCTCAGCCCCTCTGGGGCACCCTCATGGGTGTCCTGCAGTGCTTCCACCACTGTCCATCCAACCTGTCCCCGTGCTTGTGGGGACTGAAGAGACCTTTGGGGCTCCTGGCTCTCACTGCTGACCCTGCCAGCTCAGGGCAGAGCTACCTGTGGGGCTGCTCACCTGTGGGGCTGCCCACACCTCTGGCCCTGCTCCCCTCTGGGGTGTTGTGCTTTGCTGCAGGAAATTTTGGGGGAAAATCTGCATTTCCAGCAGGCTCTTCCTTGGGGCTTTATCACCCTGGTTACTGTCCCTGCTGTTGGCTCTCTGTGCTGAGCAGGGTTTCAGTGCAGCAGGAGGGGGATAAGGAGGGGACAGACCCCATGGGGTTTGCAGGGCAGAGCAGTCTCCCTTCTCTGCTGCTTGGGTTTGGGGTTTTTTTGGCGAAAGGAAAAGCTGACAAGACTGCAGGTCTAATCCTTCTGCCACAGGCAGGAACACAACCCAGAAATAATGTTACTGCAGGCAATAGAATTACACCAGCGTGAACCAGAGCGAGAGGAGCAGAGTCAGGTCCCACTCCTGCTCACATCTGCACGCTATTGACAGAGCTGAGCGTGTCACTGAACCAATTTCCCTCGCAATCTTTTGTCATCCATAGCACATTATGCGGAGATGAGACCAAGGTGACAAATGCAATAAAATAAACACTCGGATACTATGGTGATGGAGACCAGGAAATGCCTGGATGGGAAAAAACAACAAAGCTCAGCTACGAGAGATAAGCAAAATAACCCCCGTGGCTCCTAATGCAAAGAAAGGACCGGAAAACATGATCAAGATTTCAGCTTTCCCAGAATCACTGAATCATGCAGTAGGATCTGTTATTGCTTCTGTAGATTTAGGAGCTGTGTGGCTGTAATGGAGTGATGGAGCCCCTGTTTTTAACTCTTCTCTTGCCTCTTCCCAAGCGCTCGGTAGCAGCTGATTTATGGCTCTGTAGCTGAAAAAGGCTGAGCACAGCTCTCAAGGACCCTCGCAGAGGATTCAGCTCTGAACAGGAGCCAGCAGGCTCTTGGTGTTGGTGATGGACGAGGATGGTTTTGGGCAGCCCAGGGTGCTGCCAGCACTGTGGCCTCTGCCCGTGCAGAGGTGAGGGGTGTCAGTCTCCCTGTGCTCCACACTCACCCCTGTGTGCCAGCAGCAGAATCCCCAATGCAGGGAGGACAGCTTTTTAAAGTGGACAAATCTCTGTAATGCCAGGAGCTGGGGCCCCAGGGAGCAGGCAGTGGAAGCTCTCTCCTGCCTGTGCAGCCTGCTGAACATAAACCAGCTCCTGTGGGGTGATGCTGATTCCGCTTTTGAGTCTCCTCTGCCGAGTGGGAACGATGTGATCCATTATGGGATGGAGGCAGCTTTAAATGGCAAACAGCAGTGGCTACACTTGCAGGAGCTCAGCTCCCTTTGCCTGTGCAGGGAGCTGCTGGCGGTGCCCGTGTTGTCACTGAGCTTCCTGAGGGCTCCAGCCACACACCCCATCCCCAGCAGGCCCAAAGCAGCACAGGGCAGACACTGCCCGGCTGTTTCATCTTTTTAAAATAAGTGCTTGCTCTTCAGGAAGCTGCAGCAGGGACAGGGTGTCTGGGCACAGCACCACTGGCTGTGCAGAGCCCAGATGTGGGGGGCAGGGAAAGAGCATCCCCAAAGCCTTTTCCTTTTGGCCCAGGCACGGGGGAGCAGCCCCCAGCTGCTCCATGGTTCTGTTGAGGATGCTGTATATGTAAAATGGATTTTTTTGATGCCTTCTAAAGGGTACAGCTGTCACTGGAGCAGCTCAGGCACGGGGTGCAGCCAGTGCACATACTGTGTGTGATTTGGAGTATTCCCCTCTGTGACAGACACACTCTGGACAGGAGTTGGGAATTTTGCTGCATTTTGCTGCAGTCTTTCTTTGCAGATCTCTCCCTCTCTGTTTCTCTCCCTCTCTCTCTCCCTCTCTCACACATTCACTCTCTTCCCTTCTTCCCTTCCCTTGCTTTCATTGTTCCCATCTCACAAGCCGGTTTCCTCCTAAATTGCCTGACATTTACACTCAGGGAGACTGGGGAGTGTGCTCTCTGTACCAGTAGGTCTCTGTGATGCTGTAGGGACACAGATCCTTTCATTACAAATAATTAATTTAGCTCTATATTGCATAACATCCTAAAAAGCTTTCTAGGGCAGTCTCATGCTAGCTGGATGCACAGTTCCTATCAATATTACATTACATTTGGGTACAACAGTTATGAAGTTTCATTAAAAATTTAATTTGTGGTTTAAAACTGCAGCATCCCCTTGAAAAGTGTAGCAGAGAAACCATTCTGGCTGCTGGAGGACTGAGCTGGCGTTAGCCAAAATTGCAGGGAGAGCTGCAGAGGGGGCCGGGGGCGGGGGCGATATTCCCTGCGCAGGAACCCGGGGCTGCCCCGGGGCAGGAGGGAGCCGGGCTTGGATCGGGCTCTGCCGGGTCCCGCTGGGCTCCTGCCCGCTCGGGTGCAGCTTTAACCCGTGCCTGAGCCTGCACAGAGAGGCCCGAGCCCATCCCGTGCCCACCGGGGGTGGCCTTGGGGCGGGGAAGGCGATGCCCGAGGGGCAGGGAGGCAGCGAGCCGAGAGCCCCGGGGCGGCGGCGGGGCTCGGTCCGGGCGGGGCTCGGTCCGTGCGGGCATCCTCTCATCCCGTGCGGGCATCCTCTCATCCCGTGCGGGCATCCTCTCATCCCGTGCGGGCATCCTCTCACCCCTCTCGCCCAGAACGAAGCTGCTCCTTGCCGGCAGCGGCGCCGGGAGGCGGCGGGAGCGGCGCCCGTGCCGTGTTTGGTTAATGAGGCTTTGCTGTGACGCCTCGGCAGCCGAGCTGAGCCGAGGCAGCTTCCCGCATCCCACATCCCACATCCGCCCCGCCGGCTCGGAATTGATTTGTGCAGGAATTCCCCCCTGTCTGCACACACGCGCGTCAGAGGAGCCGCCAGGTTTCCTCCCAGACATCCCTCAAGTCGTTTTTCAGCGCTGGCTGGATTTTCCTGCAGTAAGAGAAGGCGAGGGGCGAGATGTGGAAAGGATCCGGGTGCAGGATGATCCCGGTGCAGGATGATTCCGGTGTGGGATGATCCCGGTGTGGGATGATCCCGGTGTGGGATGATCCCGGTGTGGGGTGGATCCCAGTATAGGATGGATTCCAGTGCAGGATGGATCCCGGTGTGGGATGCTCCCGGTGTGGGATGATCCCGGTGTGGGATGATCCCGGTGTGGGGTGGATCCCGGTGTGGGGTGGATCCCAGCCCAGTCCTCCCAGTCCTCCCAGTCGTGCCCGGGTGCTCAGGGTGCTCTGGCAGCGTTGCCCCTGGGCTCTCACAGAGCCTGGCCTCTCTCAGCACCCACAGGTGACCAGCGGTGACCCCGTGTGTGACAAACCCCACACATGCATTTCCCCCTGTCCAGCACATGAGGGGGTTTGCAGCCAGGGTGGGGGCTTGCAGAAGTCAGCAGGCTTCTGCTCTTTGCTGCAGGGCTGCAGAGATCACTTCCCCTCCCCCAGTGAGGATAATAATGGGGAGTGGGTTCCTAAATCCCTTAAGCTTCTTTGATAGCTTCAATATTTATCTGTAATCCTTCTGGTGCTTCTGAACAGACACAGCTCTGTGTCCCTGCTGCTCTGGAGCTTCTTCCCACCTTGCAGTGTTCCCTTTTCGTGGGAGAAGAGGCAGGGCAGGATGAGAAGGAAACATCAGAAGCCAGTGACACTGCTGTGCCCTAGTTTCTTCCATGATTATTTATTATTTTGCAGTCTCTTGCTCCTTTTCTCCCACGGCCTCTGTTGTGTTGTGTTAATGTGCTGTGCTGGGGTGGCCCAGGCTGCACACTGGCTGCCCCCAGAGCTGCCCTCAGCCGAGGGGAAGAGAAAACAGAGCAAAAGGCTCGTGGGGCAAGGTAAGGGCATGGGGAAATCCCTCAGCCATCGCCATCACAGGCAAGCAGACTGGACTCGGCGAAATTAGTTTGTTAGCGATCAAATCAGAGCAGGATAATGAGAAATAAACACCAAACACTAAAACAGCTTCCCCTCACCCCTCCCTTCCCCCCAGGATCGTCTCCACTGCTGAATGCTCTCCCTCCTCCCCTGCAGTGGCACAGAGGGCTGAGGAGCAGGGGCTGTGCATGCCTCGGTGTCTCTGCTGCTCCCTCCTCCCCGTGCCCTGCCCCTGCTGCAGCCTGGGCTCCCCAAGGGTCACAACGGCCACCCCTGTGTCCCCTCCTGCTTTCACCTCGTCACACAACCCCCAAACACCTCTGTGGAGACTGGGAACGCTCCCGTGCCCAGCTTTGGGACGGAAGGGGTGCAGGTGTGGCAGGACAAGCTCAGGAGTTCCCGGTGCACATGGGGCACACGGATCCTGGCCCAGGTGGGAGAGCTGGGTGTGCAAGCAGGGATCAGGGATCAGGGACAGGGATCAGGGATCAGGGATCAGGGATCAGGGAGCTGAGCTGGGCTCTGCTCCCAAACAGGGAGAAGCTGGAGCAGGGACAGTGAGGTTTGGAGGGGCAGAGCTGCCCAGAGCTCAGGTCCTGGGGGCTGGGAGGAGGATCTGATGTGCCAGAGTCAATTCGTGTCTGAGGGTTTGGGGTTAAAACACTGAAGGTTTTACAGCCAGGATGGAGGAAACCACTCCAAAGTAACAAGGATTCCCTGTGTTTGCTGCTGTGAGGGCTGGCCCCGAGCTCGAGTGCAGCTTTTAGTGGGGAAAGGGCTCTCAGGACGCTGAGGTTCTCTGCAGAGAGGCTGCATTAGGGCTGGGGGCATCGATTCCTGTGCAAGGTCGAGGCTCCCGAAGCTGCAGAGAGACTGAGGCTAACTGGAAAGGCCCAGGAGCTGCTTCCAGGCACTGAGTGGAGCTGGAGACGCTCTGGCTGCTACTGCAGCTGCACTTCCTGAGCTGGAGATGCAGGGATGGCAGGGGCCCAGCCAGCTCTGACCCCCTGGGATGGCCCCTCTTGGGGTGGGACACGGCCTGGCAGAACTCTGGGCTCATCAGAGGTGCTCAGGAGCACGTTTGGTTCAGGGCTTTTCGCACTGGAATTGCAGCTCATCCCCGCTCCTGGGGGCTGGCACTGCCCAGCTGTGCCGTGGTGACATTGTCGGGGTGCTCTGGGGGGGAATTGCCTCGTGCTGTGCCTTCCCAGGGCTCTTCTGCTCGGGAAATGCCAAATAAATGATGGGTGAATGCAGGAGCTCCCGGCTCTGCTGCAGTGTTTCCAGGGCCAGGACCTCTTGGCATGGGCTGGGGAAGCAGAGCACGCCTGTTGTCCGTGCCGCAGCCCCACTGCTCCATCAGCAGGGCAGTGGGAAGTCCTCAGTCTGCTGGAAATTCACATTTTGGGTTTATTCAGGGCGTGTTTGGCTGTGTAAAACCTTTACTTCCCTGCTGGGCACATCCTCCCGGTGTGAGTGGCAGGAGTTTGTGTGGATGTTCATCCCACTGCCGTTAATTGCAATCAGGCTGCTCACGCTGTGCCCTACAAACCCACGGGATTTCAGCAGCAAACACGTGAGCCCTGAAACCCAGCAGGGCTCAGGAAATGGCTGCTGATCAGGGGGTCCCCCTGCATCAGGAATCTGGGTTTGAAATAGCCTGGCCATGAGGAAAGGGTTCCAATCACATATTTCATGGGAATGGTCTCTTCATGCTGATTCCACAGGTAACTGCATTTCCCAAATGTAGGAACAGATTTTTGGGTTCCTCTATCAAAATCAACCATGCTGGTTAACACTCCACAGGTGAGCCAGCCTGGAATCCTCCATTCTGGGATTCTTTTGGTGGGATCCCAGTCTCTTGGTGCTTGCCTCTCTTATCACAGATCATCAAAGCAAAGCAGTTCTGGTTCTGGTTCCCATTCCAATCTCTGCATCGCTGGGCTGGCGTTTCCAAAGGCAGCTCCGTCAAACAGCTTCCCCATCCCCGAGCCCCGAGTGAAGGCAAGATGAGAAATCCCTGTAAAGTGCTGAATTCCTTCTTATCGGCCCAAAAGGAAATGCCAGGTCCTGCCTGTCCCGTGGGAGTGTGGGCTGGGCTGCAAAAATAACCCGGGACTTTTGGCTGAAGGCTTTTTCCAGGCCCGGGGGGATCCAGCGGAGCCCCCCGGCTCCTGCTCCCGGTGCCCCGGGGTGGTTTTGTCACCGAGTCGGGGCTGATAGCGACCTACAACAGGGACACGGTGTTCAAGGAAACATTTCTGCGCTTAATAATGAGAAAAGCTGGGAATGTCTGCCGAGGCGGCATCGCTGGCGTGTTGTTAAACACACACAGCCCGATCACCTCGCAAATTGCGCGGGCTGCGAGGACACAAAGGCAGATGATGCTAACAGGGGAGCCGCGGGGCTGCTCCGGAGATGGATGGCCGGGCGCTGCGAGAACTCTATTAGCAGCTCCTCCAAACTCTCCAATCTATTCGCGTATCGAGGGCAGCCTCGCTCGGGCTTTGGGAGGAAAACAGCTCCATTAAGCAGCCAATTTTTGTCAGTGTGCGGAGGGGTCATTTGAGTCTCCCCTGTGCCGCCGGGAACGCAGAAATCTTTACATTTGTGGTGAACTGAAGTCGCCTTTGGGGTCAAACGCGGCGGCTGCTTCACGGTCTAAATGACTCCTAACTTGTGTACTACCTGGAATCCGAGGATGTCAAATACACTCATTAACTAAACTCTGCAGCTTCTGATTCATCCGGAAACTCGCCCTTTCATAGTTCAATGGTTACCAGATAAAACTCCCAAATTTTCTGCTTCCAAAAGCTGCATCACCTTTCCTCTCTTCCTCTCTTTTTTTCCTTGGTGAAAAATTTCCCCTGATGCCAAAGTGTTTCTTCCACTAAAAGGAGAAACGAGGAGAGATTTTTGACCTAGTATTTCCTCTGGCCGTTTCAACACGAGAAGAGAACATGGATCCCTGTCATATTCCCAATGGGTGCTCTGACTAAGATGCCTCTTTACACCTTTTTTATGTCTCCCACATTCTTGAGGCAGTTTGTCTGTGCTCAAAAGAGCACATCCCATCACGGCAGGGGCTGGGGCACTGCAGAACGTCTGGCGTGGGAAGGGGAGGCTCGGGGGGCACCTTCTCACTCCCTAAAACTCCCTGACAGGAGGGGGCAGCTGGGAGGGGCCGGGCTCTGCTCCCAGGGAGCAACAGGGTAAGAGGGAACGGCCTCAAGCTGTGCCAGGGGAGGGTCGGGCTGGGTATTGGGGAAAATTTCTTCCACCAAAAGGATTGTCCAGCCCTGGCCCAGCTGCCCAAGGAGTCCCCATCCCTGGGGGGATTTAAAGGCCGTGTGCCTGTGGCACATGGGGAATGGTTGGGCTTGGTGGGCTCTGAGGGCTTTGGCAACCCAGAATATTCCGTGGTTCTCAGGCTGGTTCTTGTCGGGGCAGGGAAAGCCTCAGTTTTCTGTTCCCGCCGCGGTGCCTGTGCTTGGAAAGCCGGAGATGCGGCAGGAGCTGCTGCCCCGCTCCGGGGGCACCTGTGCAGCTGGGGAGGCAGGAGCAGCAGCGAGCCCGGCCGGGCTGGGGCTCTGGGGCTGCCGGTGCCCGTGTGAGGACAGCATTCCTCCCCTGCGGGCTGCGGGCAGCTCCGGGGAGCCGGGAATGGCCGCGGCTGTTCCGGCTGGCAGGGGAGGTCACCGGGAGGCTTCACCGCGCGGGGACCCGATTCCATGGATCGTGTTTGGGTGCGGGCTGGGCTCGGCACGGAGCAGCACCCGCCCCCTTCTCACCTGCCCGCCCATCCCTCGCCAGGCTCCCCTCCCAGCCCCAGCCCCCGGCTCACGCTGGCTGGGAAGCGAGGAGGGAAGTCTGTGTGCTGCACTGCATAAATTATACAACTGAAATCAGAGTGCTTAAAAATAGATATCCTTGCTAATAAATATTTTACCTACTGTCTTTAGGCTGTAAAGCTCCCCCGACTGAAGTGTTTAAAACAAACCTTGTTGTTGGCCCCTAAATGCCTGAAACAGCCCCGGCAGTGGCTGTGCAGACAGGGCTGGGCTGGGGGGCTGTCCTGGGGGGGGACCGTGGCCACCTGCACACAAACCTGCCCTCAGAGCCTCAGGAAAGGTGGCCTGGTGGCCTTTTGGCTCCGAGAACAGAGCTTTCATCCAGCTGGCTCATTTGGTGACCTGTGAGTTTGACTAATGAAATTGAAAGATAAGATCGCTCATGATATTTATGAGTAACATTCTTCTTTCCATATCTTTATTTCTTCCTGCCCAAAAGTGGAATTAGAATTAGATGGCTGAATAAGGCAAAACAAAGGACATTGACAGAGCCTGAGATAGGAGGATTTTTCATTAAAAAGAGTGACAGGTGGGAGAATGTGTCCAAGTGTGTTTCTGGAAGATAATCCTGCATTTTGGGTTTAGGGCATCACTCACTGTGCCTCACCTGACGTGATGTTTGCACTCCTCGTGTTCCCTGGGAACAAGGGGGTAGTTTCAGCTGTTATTCTGCCCAGAACCTGGGGCTGGAGGGTGAATTTTGCATGGAAAGGGGGCTCCTGAGGGCAGTGCTGGCACCACATCTGCCTTTTTTGGCCTGCAGTGCTGGGGAAGGGGGCAATAAACAGGAGAGGGTGAAACCCACGGGGACTGTGGAGTGGAGAGGGCAGACTGAGACCCTGTGGAAGTCTGTGCCCATGGGAGCAGGGCAGGGCTGATGGCTCCCAGCCCACAGCCAAGGCAGCTCTGCTGAGCCTGCCCTGGAGCCCTCAGAGCCCCTCAGAGAGGCAGAGCAGCGTCTCAGAGACACCCGCAGGGGTGGGGAGACACCTCCTGATGGGCAGGGCATGGCCAGGGCATGGGGAACACAGGGCCCTGCAGCCTGGCTGGGAAGGGGCAGGGGCTGTGCCCTGTGCCAGCTGTGCCCTGTGCTGTGCCCTGTGCCCTGTGCTGTGCCCTGTTCCCTGTGCCCTGTGCTGTTCCCTGTTCCCTGTGCCCTGTGCTGTTCCCTGTGCTGTGCCCTGTTCCCTGTGCTGTTCCCTGTGCCCTGTGCTGTTCCCTGTGCCTGCTGTGCCCTTCACAGGGATTTCTGGTGGCACGTTCGGGCAGGGCTGGTGCCAGGCCTGGCACACGCTGCCCAAAGCTCTGGGATTAGGCTCCATCTGTGCAGCCCTGTGTGCTCCAGGGACTGGGATGGTTTTAGGTGGAGCACTGGGATTTTTTCTGACCCTTGCAGTGGCAGGAGGTTGGAAATAAAACATCTTTAAGGGCCCTTCCAACCCAAAGTGTTCCAGAATTCTGTAATTCTCTGGTTGTGTGTGGGTGCTGTTGAGGAAGTCGTTAAAGGTTAGCAGAAGCATGGCCATGAGCATTTGCTGCAGCCTGGCAGTCCATTCTGATAACAATCATGCAGTTCTGATCAGCCATCAGCACAAAGCACCGTGAGGCAATCAATCAGCTCCTCAGGAAAGGGAAGGAGCAAAAGCAAACCTTGGCACCCCAAAAACCTCACTTGCTAATCTACTAATCTATTGTAAAGAAATGTCTTTGTTTTTCAAATATTCCACGAGTGTAAACACACTGGAAGTATTTATGAAAATTAAGGGTTCTGTAAATCAAATTACACATGTATTCTTTCATTTCTACTTTGCAATAATTTTTACATGTTCAGGTATTAAAAATAAGAATGTGGTGGGGCTCGATTACTGCCAGGAGCAAACACTGCAGAACTTCCTTAGCAGCAATATTTGATATTCGTCAACCTTTGCATTAGCAGCAAGGAGGATCCATGCCTGAAATTCCTCACCTGCCTTTCCTCATGTGTGGAGTGAGCACGGAGCAGACACATCTGCTGGGGGCTGTGCCCAGTTTCACCCCTCTCCTGCTCTTCTGCCCCAGAAGGAATGAGCACGGTGTTCAACGCAAGGCACAGCGCAGGAGCGGGCACGGCTGGGCTGGCAGCTGTACCCGGCTGTGTTTGGAACACCAGGACACCCAGTGTGAGGCTGTCACTGCTCCCAGCCAGCCACCAGCCCACACCAGGGATTGATTTTCAGCTTTATTTCGGGTGAATCTCATCAGGTCTGCAAGCGCAGGGACAGGGCGAGGGAAACAGCCTCGAGCTGTGCCACAGAAGACGCCGGGAGGAATTTCCCCCTGGAAGGGGGGTCAGGCCTTGGCGGGGCTGCCCGGGGAGTTTGCGGCGCCCATCCCTGCGGGTGCCCAAGGAAGGCCCGGCCGCGGCACTCAGAGCTGCGGGCTGGGGACAGGGTGGGGATGGGCCACGGCTTGGGCTCGATGGTCTGGGAGGGCTTTTCCAGCCTCGGGGATTTTGGGATTCTGGGATTCCCTCGCCATCCCGCGCTGTCCCCATCGCAGCGCGCCGTCACCATGGCAACGCGCTGCCACCGCGGCGGAGCGCGCGGCGCGGCGTGTCCCGCGCGGCGGCCCGTACCGCGGGGCATTGTGGGCCGGGCAAGATGGCCGCCCCCGTGCCGCGGTGCTGAGCCGAGCCGCGCTCGCCGGCGCCCCGGGACGCGC
>VZUI01013080.1:0-13387 GCA_013401135.1 Cettia cetti | reverse complement strand
GGAACAGTTCCTCTCCCTGAGCAGTGGGAGAAGCCATGGGAGATAAACAGACCATGACACCATTCCCTCCCTCCTTGCACTGCTGGTATAGAAGGTAGAGCTGGGAAAGAGAGAGGAGTAGGGGGAAGGTCTTTTTAAGGGCTTCTTTTACTTCTCATTATCCTGCTCCAATCTTGTTAGTAACAAATTTAATGCATGTTTCTAAGCTGAGCCTCTTTTGCCAGTGATGGTATTTGACGAGTGAACTCTTCTGGTCCTTAACTCATGAACCCTTTGTTATGTTTTCTTTCTTCTGTCCAGTTTACAGAGGGGAACGAGTGAGCAGCTTTGCTGGGTGCCAGGCCTCTAGCCAGCATCAGCCTACTACAAATTCACGCACAGAAAAGAGCAATGGTGCTGTTCATCTACCTTTGGTAGGTTGTGGACAGTTTACATAGGTGAAAAGGAAAGGCATGGATGGAACTGAAAAATAAATATATGGAATCAGTACAAGGGTTGTAAAGAAAACTGAATTTATCTCAACACAAAGGGGATAGAGTGACCTTTGTTTTGGATGAATGTCAGTGTCAGTCAAATGGATCAACTGGTTGTGTAAATTGCCTTCCCTGAGTTAATCAAAAGGTGTGAATTTCTTCCCAAGCCATCCAGACCAGTAGTACCTGCACTTTGATTCAAACACTTGAGGAAATAACCTAAAGAAACATAGTTTTCACAAAGGTATTTTGTTAATGTTTGCATACAATACTTTTCTTTCAGGTTCATCATGAAATTCTCAAAAGATATAATTTAATACTCAGCCATCAGTCTACTTTTTTCCTTCTCTCCAGCTTGGTACCAGTTTTTTATATGTATACTATAGTGTGGGAGGTATATTAGATACTAATCATATCTAATAAAAATGTGTTCTTGCCAGGAAATAAAGGTATATTGATCATAACTTAAGTGTGCATTGTTGTACTTACATTGAAATGTCTGCAGTTGTTATTCTGTCAGCATTGTCCTACTGCAGTCACAGAACTATCCACCTCATAAAATTCAACACAAGAAGTCGCTTTGAATCAGCCTATCTCTCAGTCATTCCCAATCAAGTGAAGAATGTTCATAACATCATTTCTAAAAATCTTCCTACCATTCCTGCCCTGGAAGGAATAATAATTTATCTTTCACCTCTGGGTGCAATGACAATTGTGAAGAATTGTTTATAGGTTATCAAGGAGGCTTGAAAGACTGATCTGGTTCTAATTCTGTATGACAGGGACAGAGGCTGAGCTGTTGTCCTTGTACCATGTCTTAATATTTATGTAATATTAGTCAGTATTATTAGAGGCAAGTAAAAATGTCAAATTTGGTTTAACTTGTACAGGTGTATGCTGGTTGGCTAGCTTCTTTTCAGAGGTAGTTAATCAAGCATATAAATTTAACAACATTTAAAGGACTACCTAATCTTAGTGGTTATCTTATTTACAAGAATAATAATGAAAAATTTTCAACACAATTGAAGAACAGGAACCAGGAACACGTACACACACACTTTACTAGTTTCTGAACCTATTTCCTCTCCTTTAAAGCCATTGTTTTTCAACTTAAGCTGCTTTCAAAATTAATATGCCCTTCAGATGGACAGTGAAGATAAAACAAATGTCTCAGTTGAAAACCAGATGAGATATAGATGATACAATTACTTGCACATCTAGCTATTATGATATATAATGTTTTAGTATTAGTAATATCTGTATGTAAATATAAGTGAAAGTAATAGCACATTATTAAATCAAATCTGCCTTTAGCTTAGGTTAGTATTATGTGACTATTAACCATTGGTAGATTTTGCCCTAAATGCCAGAAAAAATAACAATCTGTATTAAAACAAATAAAAGTAGAATTTAAAAATACTAAATTAAAAACTAGTCAGACACTTAATTGTGTAATATTGTAACATTTAAGACAAAAACACAGTCATACCATGTAGGTTCAGCCCTGTATATTTTATTCCTAGCCCTTTATTCCTTTATCCCAGAATTTTTTATGTAGTCTCATAGAGAAATATTTGAATATCTGCCACAGAGGAATAGATATGGCTTATATATATATTTTTTTTCCCTTATACAAATGTTTATGTTCCTGTATTCTTTCTAGCATAGCATGTTTAGGGCATGTTTTAGAGGGATGTTCATAGATATAATTTAGCAGTTCTTCCATGAGAAGCTGCTGACCTCTTTGCTAGTTACTAGTGCTTTCCTCCTTCAAGTGCCCACAAACTGAGAGTCTTGGGGACCCAGTAACCTCTTCAGCTGCTTGGCTACATTTATAAAAGTTTGACTATCCACTGTGGGAGCAAATGGCCAGAACGCAATGATGACCTTTCATACAACTTCAGGTAAACAGAACTTGTGCTTTCATGTCCATATAGAAAAAGAATATGGCCTAGAATGGTCAAACCTGGATGCAGTAATCTCACAGCTGGATGACAAAATTCACAAAAAACAGTACCTTGATAAAAATATTCTAAGGAATAAGAAAAACATGCACCTTTTCAAAGCTATCTTCGACTATTAGATACTTTTCAAACAAAAACCCCACAATAACAATAAATTATTATTTTTATTACTACAGTTGTACTGAATAATTTTTTACTTTCTCTTTCCTTCCAGTCTACCCTTAAAGATAACTTTCTTTTTTTTTTTTTTTAATTTCTAAGTTGAAAAGGTCAAGTTTTTCTTTATGGGGTTTTTAGGGATTTTTTTGGCAGTTTTTCATTTGTTTGTGGGTTTTTGGATGCTGCCCCTTTAGTTCTGTAGAAGATGATATTTCAGAAGGACATGAGTGTGGTTTTGTTTATTCCATTAATTCAATGGAATTGATTTGATCCCAACTTCATCTGCATAGGGTTATTCTACCTAAAAGAAATATAAATGCCTTAAACCTGCTCTTATATGTTCAGTTCAAGATGCTTTAATTAGACTAGTCACTCTAAATGAATGAGTTAAAACAGCAAGTAAAATTTGTGTTTAGCCATATTGTGTCTAAGATTTGGGAGGATGGATTCACCTTCCTCCTGGATTCCAAAATGGTCTTAATGCCCTCACAATTTTTTTTTTCCTCTCACATACTTGTCTGCAGTTTCTGAGTTTTAGGGCTGCAGGAGGGTAGCCAGTCATCCTTTTTGCTTTAGTTTTTTGCTTTAGTTAAAAGGGTGACAGAAAGCAGACTCTCCTCTCAAGGTTTAGAGTTTTTCAGGAAACAGTTGTGATGCTTTCTAGAGCTTTTACTACTCCTTATAATTGTTCTGCAATCTCACTATTCAAGAGCTTCCTCCTTCATTAGGTGCTCATTACCATGAATAAAAACTTTGGCAAGGAGAACTGGAAGGGGAGAGACCCCACCTCAGCAAAATAATCTGAAGTGCCAGTCTCAGGTTTTAAAACGAGATCTTTGAGTTCCTTTTGTACCTGCTTCTGGAAGAAAATGCTCAGTCACTTTTTCAATTCAACAGCTAAAATCAAGGTAATAATCCTAAATTCTATATCGCAATTAGATGAAAATGCACATTTTTCACATGTTAAGTAGGAAATACAGATGACAAAAGCATTTTGCTGGATGGTTAAGTTCTGATTTTCCAAAATAACATTGCAGTGCACAAACTTTATTGTGGCTGAAAATTCTGGTGGACCATAATTCACTTTGTACTTGGATTTTGTTCTGAAGAGCTCTGTTTTGGTGATCTTGTTATAAATTTATTTTCAAAGGGATTTTTATGTCAGAAAATGAATATTTCTCAAAACCAAAGCACACTTTGCTGGGATGCTTTATTTTTTCCACACACACAAAAAAAAAAAAAAAAAAAAAAAAAAAAAAAAAAAAAAAAAAAAAAAAATTCTAATTTAGGGGCAATCTTACTAACCAAAAAGTTAATGATTCCATAGCTGTGGAACACCTTTAGGTGTTCCAAGTCCCAAGTCTGCTTTATTCAAAACTGTCAGGCCATTGGGCATTTTTAAGGTCAGTCACAGGTGTTTTTTTGTCTATTTTATACTCTAAGTATGTCTTGAAATCTAGGATTTTTGTCATTGTAGAATGGGAAAGATTTTTGGAGCTCTATGTCAAAATATATCACAGGAAAGTAATTTTCTGCTTTATTATCTAGTGATTCAAGAGTAAATAATTGGGATTCCCCTTGGTGTATATCACACTTTGTGTGTAACCATGGGTTCTAGGACAAGTAACACTGGTATAAATCAAAAATGTATTTGTTGACAAAATCTCTATTGAAATTCATTGGCTTTTAGAGAGATGCAAGAGGGTTTGTGATGGCTCTTCTCTTCATGATCCTAAGATCCATTCACACACACAGAGGAGGCTGCAGATTTGTTGCTCAGTTTAGCCGTGTGACATATTGCCAAGAGATTTGGACCAGACATTTCTCATAGAAGGGTTATAAAGTCATTTATTTTATTCCTTTAAGAGGTCAATTCCTCACATTAAAGAAAAGGATGTTCTTGTTATGGAAGGCAGCATGAAAGGCAGCATTTTTGGTCACTTTTTGTTATATCAAATCCTATGAGGGGCCGTGAGCAGAAAATTTATGTACATTAATAGATAAAACTCTCAAAGGTGCCCTTCAACCTTCTGCCAGAAAGAGGAAATGAGTCGTTATTTACATGCTGTTGTTTAGTAGAGGAACAAGCTTTGATCAACAGGCAGAACCTCTGAGGATCTGTGTTTGCAAGAGATTACTTAGGAGCCGCACTCAATCAGTTCATTTGCTGCATGTCATTTGTCCTTATGCTTTCATAATTTTTTATTTTTTTTTTTTTCTGATAGCTAGCACTTTTCTCTTCTGGGGAATGTACTTTGGGCTCTGGCTGAAAGAAGAAAGCAGTAATGGAGTGGCACAGTATGTATGCAGGTCTCTGCCTGACATTTGCCAGCATAATGCAGCTGAGGAGTGGGCCACAAGTGACACAGCTCCACATCAGCCTGGCAGCTCTGCCCAGGGGTGAGGGGAATGAACCGCACAGCCCTAGATAATGCTTTGCTTTTCTGTCAAGGTTGATGAGAATGCATAACACACATTGTCTTTCACCTATTATTTCTCTGAGCCTGAGTGCGACTGCTAACAGTAAAATTTCACAGGCTTACTTTAGCAGAATATTAATGAAAACTTTCTAAATCTTTGCACATATACATGCAAGGGAGAAGCTGCCTTTGGTGCTAGAGAGATTTCAAACATTTACTTACTGTCGAGCTTCATGCATAAACGTGCATGTGAAAGGTCAGAGATGGTCGTTCTATCATTTGGGATGAACACAGCTGAACTGAAATGTCACAGCAGTCGTATCTAGCAATTTAAAAGCTTTGGAGTGTTGCAAGCCTCCTGCCAAGCAAGTAAAAATCAACTCTCTGTCTGTACAAATTTACATGATTACAGATAATATATTTTACATCATACTTGTGGAGTTTCTGAGCACCAGTAGGCACAGGCAGCTTTTGGAGTTGATTGGAATTGAGAAGCTTGCTGTGCAGCCCTGAAGCCGAGAAGCAGGCTGCTCATAGCGGACCATGGAAAGCATCAGTCAATCTGATATGTGGCTGATAGATGTTAGCCTTTTTAGACCTCTCAAACATCATAAAGGAATTCTGAAGAGGAAGTGAGGGGATGTTACAGCGTAAAAAAAGAACAGGAAGAAAATTAATTTTAAATAATTGAAGAAAAGGCAGTGTCTCTGTAGAATGGGCTATACTAAAAAGAGATCATAATCCCTTTGTCAAATGTTTATATCTGATTGTTTTAGCACTTTCCTTGCTGAGAATGAATACTGTTCAGCAGCTTTCTGACTCAGGGAAAGGGGATCTGCTGGAACATATATAGGTGCTCCTTCCCTCAGAGAACAACTTGTTGAAGAATGTGATGACTAGTTCAGATGGGATGAGGAAGGTGAAGGTGGATACCATATCCATAAAAATGGGAAGTGTCTGTTATTGATTGAAAATCAATCAATATATGAAGACTTCACAAAGATAATTTTTTATTTTAATTTTATGTTTGTGTAAGGAAAATTAAATCAAAAGGGTAAGAATAAACAACTTGGATTCCATCTTTTCATCTGAGAGTCATCCTGAGAAGAAAAGAAATTGAGGTTAATTTATTTAGTGTGTGGAGTGAGTACAAACCATAATGAAACTCATATCCACATGGATTTGCAAAGTGTACTCCTGAATACTTCTGTAGTCATTTGAAATTTTTCTCAAAAAATCCTCCAGAAGTGATAATAGCTCTAAGGGTCTATGTAAGTTCTGCAGATTTTTTTTTGAAACCTATAGAATTTAATATTGTGGGATAATATTAATTATATAATATTACTTAATATTAAATTGAAAGAAGATACAGGTTTATTAGACAGAAAAACTTTTCTATGTCATTTTTTATAGTTAAGATAGTTTATTACTGTGTAATGAAATTCTACAAATTAAAATCTACGAATAATTTTTTAAAATTTCTATAATTTGCTTCTCTAGTGAATGTAGATATTATTTATTTAGGAAAAAAAACCCAACTACTATAAAAAAAAGAGATGCTGTTTTCAACCTGCCCTCTCTTAACATACATTCTGCTTATCAAATTCAAAATTGGTTTGTATCTTACACATCATCTCCTAAGTGGTTGCTTCATGGCATCATATCTGAACATATGTTGTTTAAAAACCCATAGCTGTCCTGATTTCCAACATAACTGTATTTTATATTTATATTTGAAAACAGTATCTAGTTGAAAATAGGCACAAAACATCCATAAAACTCAGAAGAAGGCATGGCTAGACCCTTAGGAGTCTAATAAGCCTTTCCTCAACTGTTCCTTTGTCTTATTTGTTTGTGCAACTACTTAGGAAAATACCTAGTTCTTCCTCTTCTCCTTGCACAGTGAAGCCTGACTTTAGCTGTTAACATTGCAGCGATAGTTTTGTTTTTTCTATCAAGTAGATAAGACTTTGGAGGAAGAGAGTTTTATTCCCTGTGCCTGCCTTCAGAGGCATAGTACATAACCTCTCCGCACCTAGATAAAAGGTCCTATGAGGAAAATGAGATCAAGCAATTCACCCACTCTGAGCAACCGTCTTCAGGCAAAGAGAGGACATTTCAGTGCTCTCAGCTGTTGCCAAAATCCCAGCAACCTGAATGCTGCTTTTATCATTAGCACTCATCAAAGCTTCAGAGAAGAAGGAGAGGATTTTGAAGTTCCTAATTTCATGAGGCAATGAAGGTAATAAAATCATAAATCACTTGAGTGACTGAATAAAGACAGCTGGCTGGGGAAAGTTGGGGATAAAAATGACAAAAGTTTCATATGTTGTTCGTCCGTTAATAATACCCAGGGAGTAGAAGAAAAATGCCTTGCTGGTGGGGTCCACTTGGAGACCAGAGACATCCTGGGGAAAGGATTTGGAAAATCTAAGAAAAGCTCCTCTTGTTGAAGAACCAGCTGCAGTATTAGCATTACTGTGGCAGTGGATAACAGCAGAAGGGGAAAAACAAGAAGAAAAGTTTCTGTGGAGCTGGGCACTAAATGCAGGGCACTAAATCCTGTTTTATACACAGGAAGCCATAAGCTCAGATATGGTCCATCTCTGCCAAGTAATCTGCTCTTGGTGTGTTTGATACTGGTGACAGCACAAGTGTCCAGCTTACAACTAATGCCTGTACAGATGAGAGAATGGAGGTAAAGCAAAGCATGTCAGTATTTAAACAATTATTGTTATATATGTACACCACTTTCCCCAACCAAAAAAGCCATTCACCCTTCTTACTTGCCCTAGCAAACCTAAAACAGACATGGAGACAGAAAATCATAAATCATTATTCCTGAGCACTTTTTGTTTGGAAACATAAAAGCAGAAAAGTAAATGATACTCTGGGGCAGCAGATCTCACCCTTACAGCAAAATGAGAAGTTTAGATGCTCTGAGGTGGAAAAAGGAGCTGTGTACATGCAAACTGCAAGGCAGATATATTTATATGTTCAATTGTAAAGAACGGAAAGATAAGAAGATAATTACCCTCTAAAACTGGTGAGGAAAACTAAACAATTTCTGCTGCTCTTACTTCTCTGAAAAGAAAGTGTAATCTTAGATTTGGATGTAATTTTTACAAAGTCTGCTTTGGATCCCAGGATTAATCGGGACAATTGGTTGTCCTATTAAGCTTGAGAAAGCAGGAAAACACAAGGCTGCTGACAGACAGTCAGGCACCTGCCCGTTAGTGTGGAGGAACTGAACCAGTGGGTGCTTTCTTCTCTCCTCCACTTTGAGTGTACTGTGACAGATGGCATTTGGAATTGATTGGCGTATCTTAGAGGGTTTGCGCTAATTTAAATTATCCTTCAGGTTTATCATATAAAAAATTGAAGTAAATGATGTGACTCAGTGAATCAACTCACTGAGAAAGAAGGAAGAAAACTCACTTTGAAAAATTCTGAAAATTTAGTTGCATGGAGTCTAAAAGGGGTGAATTAGATTGTCATCTAAAGATCCATGCACTACAGCTTGGGACAAGTTGTGTAGCATTGTCAGTTTGCAGATTTGCAAGGTGACTGTACCAAAAGTCCTTCAGATGACTATCAAAGACAAATGGTCTATTTATGCAAATCTACATTCAGAAAAAAAGAGGGTAGTATGCAGTATATAAAGATGTTTCTTCTTGATCAAAATCTGACTGAAATGATTAATTTAAATAAACCACAGATGAGCGAGAGGATTATGTAGCATTCCCGTCATCTATTTGTATTAAATCTTAATTTCTCTGGGAATAACATTTTGTATAACATTCTGCATTTTACTATAAGCCAGTCTGGTTCATATTCAAACAGGTGCTGTAGATTTGCTCTTGCTGCTGGCTTATCAGAAAGGAAGCCCACTCACCCAGGAGGTCACAGGATCATTTTAGAAGTCAAGGAGAAGGAATCAGGATGAAACCTTATTACAGCTGGTAATTAGAAACAGTGACAGCAGCAAAAGCTGCTTCATCGGCTCCTAAACTCAAGGATTACACTTGGGAGAATAAAATGTAAGTGCTTGTCAGGGATATCAGCGAAGTTGCTCTATTCCTGCAGAGGTCTCACAATGCAGACCCAGTGCTGTCCCAGCAAGGGTCCTGGCACCATCCCAGCCCTGCCACTGGCAGCCCTCCCCTGCTGTCAGCGCTGCAGGGCAGGTCACCGCCTCCTCTCCTCCTGCTCTCGCTGCCAGCAGCACAGGGACAATATTGCTCGGCCCAGAGCCAGTTGCCTGGTGTGACGGCGTTGGATCAGCTCCTCACCTGACATAAGCCAGGCAGAAGGAAAGTAGACAATGTTCTGAAAGGTGAGAAGAATCAAGAAGAAGGTGACAGCAACCTGGCGAAGTGTCCAGACTGGGAGAGAGATAGAGGGAGTTAAGTCTAGGAGGGTCACCTTGAGGGAGAGCGCCCGCTTCTCACAGCACAGTGAGAAGGGGTTATTTTTCTTTTGTGAGGGCCGTACTTGGCCCAGAAAAAGGATAATAGAGACTGATTTTTAAAATATGCAATTTTTTGGTAATTAAACATTTTATAAAGTAAACACTACTCCTTTAAATTAGATTTCATGTTCACTGGAAAGCAAAGTTGATGATTTTATCAACATTCTGTTATAATATCTCTGCGGCAAACATTCTCCTAAAGCCATGGAGATGATCCTGAGCTGAACTTTCTACTCAACAATTTCATCTTTTAGGATCTTCTTGACAGACAGACTGCCAGTTGTCAGAGTGTCTGTCAACTGTGAAAGCTAGCAGCATATGCTGAGACAAGCTGGTAAGGGCAGGGTAAGAGAGATGACTTCTCTGTTTATAAAACAGGAGCTCGGTAAAGTGACTACAGCAACTCTCAGGAGGAGCAGATGCAGCTGAAGGTATGAAAACAAAGCAGTCTGAAGTACTGCAGGGAAATTCATTTAATGCAGAAAGCAAATCGTCCTAATTCATCTTTAGAACTAAATAGTGCTCTGTTTTCTGTCTGATGATTCACTGTTATTATGCACATTATTGTTTACGACTAATGATTACTTAGCCTATCACTCTGTCAGGTTTCTGCAGTGCAGATCGTATTATCAATGCTTAATGGGTATTGCTGCTCAGAAGAAGGATTTACACTTTCAGTGTTTGCAGCCTGGTATGTCAGAAAGAAAAACAAAGCAGCCTCGATATTACGAAGAGACCTGTACAGCTAATGAACTACCTAATGCTTTTCACAGCAGGAAATTTCAAGATTTGAAACACTTGTCAGAACCCTTCAAGACTTTCTCTATGGTCATTCCTGTGCACCCCTTTTCCACCCATGAATCTCTTTAGCAGATGGTTTTATCTAAATTGTCTTTTTAAAACTGGGGAAGATCAAAATAATTAGGACTCATGGCCTGCTTTCTCCACTGAACTCCTTTGGCAAACAGATTATCATCTCCATTTTTCTCAATATTTGGAATATCTTGTGCTCCAGGATTAATTTAACCAACATCCAGACTGACCTATGACCCTGAGCCATTCAGGGCACAGAGCCCTAATACCCCCTCCTTGTAGTCACTCACCAGCTTTATTTGCCTTTGGCCTGAAGCATTCAGACTTGCCTCTGAAAAGTAGAAAAGTGTCGAAATGATTCTAGCAGTGATATAGAATCATAGAATGATTTGGTTTGGAAGGGACCTGAAGGAACATCTGATTCAATCCCCCCTGCCTTGGGCAGGAGCACCTTCCACTAGACCATCCATGCTAAAGCCCCATCCAACCTGGCCTTGAACTCTTCCAGGGATGGGGCATCCATAGCTTCTCAGGACGAGCTGTCCTAGTGTGTTGCCACCCTCACAGTCAAGAATTACTTCCTTATATCTAATTTAGATCTACTCTCTTTCATTTCAAACTCATTCTCCCTTGACCTATCTCTACCTGCCCTTGTAAAAAGTGTCTCCCCAGCTCTCTTGTGGCCCTTTTAGATATTGGAAGACTGCTATAAGGTCTCCTTGGAGCTTTTTGCACTCCAGGATGAACAACTCCAACTCTCATAGCTTGTCTTGAGAGGAAGGTGCTCCAGCCCCCTGGAGCACCTCTAACACAAATACAAAGGTTATGTGGAGCCAATCAATGATAACATTTGCAGGCCGCGTAGGGCATTGCTGCTTCAAAAGACATTAATATCTTCACCTAATAAGTAAATACATGTCAGGTGCCTCCATTTGTGCATTCAGGTTAGAACATAAAGTTTATCATGCAGCACTAGAGATATGGTCCCAAACTCGTCTATCAGGCAGCTTGTACATCTTCATGACAAAGCTGTCATGGGGACTTTCAAACACTGAAATGAAGCAATGCCTGCTTGGGTTATCAAAATTCCCCCAAGGAAAGGAAAATCCTGCCTCCTTTCCTGAGCAGAAGCGCAGCAATCATTGTAACTTCCTTATTACGGAAGCATATAACCAGCAAAGGGTTATGGATCTAACAACATCAAAAGACAGTTTACAGCTACATACTTGAAGAGGCTTATCAAGGCATGCTTAACAGAAAGTTTTCAAATCCACTGCATTTGGGAATTTATCATTAGACAGCAGTGTCAAATTTTAATGAGTGAAATTAGTTAATGCATGTACAGTGCTTTGAAGATATGAAATGTTATTTAAATTATGAGAAGTCAAATCAAGGTAAGCAATGCAGGCTGAGAAATGGGGAAAGAAATATCTTTATGTAATGATACATGTCCAATGAAATTCTATGTACTTCTTGATCAGTGGAGAGTCCTCTATACCTTTTGGTGGGAATAGTCTCATATTCCTGTAGTTAACCTCGGACTGAAAACCAAAGCATCAGCTTTTTTTGTAGATTGCATAATTTCTGTTCCATTTTATCAAAAGAAAAAAGCTTCTTCTGCTTTTCTTTTGTAATTCATGTTTCACTAAGGGAACATTGGCAACATGATGTGACATTATGAAAAAAATCAGCTAGGATTTGAAGCGAATATTATCTCAGTTATAACATTGATTTCTACAACTCTTTTTTTTAAATTAGTCTGTTTAGGGAGACAGATATTTGGGAATTAAATGATGCTTGGAATAAAAAATTGAATTTGCAATCAAAGACAACTGATAAATCTTAAGAACAAAGCGGATAAAAATATGTTTTTAAATAAAAAATGGGAAAAAAGATTTTAATTTTTGCTTGAATTTTCATTTTTTATGAAGTTTGAGAACACTGGTGAAAGTTCTAGAACATATATTAATTTTATTCAATAAATTTTGTTTTTATAAAAGCAGAGGTATTTTACCGATATAAAACTGATTGGCTCATAAATCTTATTTTTTAGTAATTTTAAAGGAAACTCTCAGTCATCATGGCTGACCTGGAGTAGACTTAATGAAAATTTTGCTTCACATGAGAAGCTGAATACCAAAATGCCAGAACTCACTTCCAGGTAACATTTCTGATTCTAAGATAATCAAGCTTTGACTTAAAATCCCAAATAAATACAAATGCATGCCAGATGTCAAGGCATCTGCACAGATCATCCAAGAATGTTCCTTGGTGCTGCAGATAAGATGCTTTATCTATTGGTCTTGCTAAAAGTAGCAATGCATAAATGCCATCAAAGATAGTGGAATATTTGTGCTCTGCCTACTGGAAAAAGCATATATATATATATATATATGGGTAACTTGGCTTTCTTTTTTTTTTTTTTTTTTTTTTTTTTTTTTTTTTTTTTTTTTTGTTTAACATATTTTCGCCCTCTCAAGCACTTTTTCATAGAGACAAGCATGAGTTCACTAAAGAAAACATAAGCCTTCTGGCAGTCAGTTGTTTATTCTTCAGTTATCTTCCTTTGACCCTTTATGTTTCTAGATTTTGAAGCCAAATGAGATTTTAGTTACTTAGTGCTGTTATTATTATCTAAGGGAAAAAGAGTGCATTGTGCACAAACCGTAACAACTAATGTACATTCATTGTAAGTCTAAATCTTTCAGCAGCATGCTTCTATTGTGCTAGTGGAAGTGTCTATGTCTAAATTAAAGCTGGAAGCATCCCCTTTATATTTGTTTAGGTAAGACTAGAACCAGAAGACGTTACTTTTATTAGTCCCAGCAACTACTTGTGGTGGTATGATCCTGGGTGGATGCCAAATGCCCACCAAAGCTGTCGCCGACCAGCCCAGTCCCAGGCAGGGGTGTTCTGGGTGCCGCGACCTTCCTGGGAGTTGCCCTGAGAAGGACGGCTTTACCTCAGGAGCACAGGCACTCTGGCTCAGTGACCAGCTCAGTTGTGAATGGTTGCCTAAGCAACCAGGCCTGACAGCTCTTTTAGGCTCTCACTGCTACTGCAGTGTCCTTCGGCGAATCCTATCCA
>VZUI01013055.1:0-25606 GCA_013401135.1 Cettia cetti | reverse complement strand
CTGCACCGGGGCTTTGCTGCTGCTGCACCGGGGCTTTGCTGCTGCTGCACCGGGGCTTTGCTGCTGCTGCACCGGGGCTTTGCTGCTGCTGCACCGGGGCTTTGCTGCTGCTGCACCGGGGCTTTGCTGCTGCTGCACCGGGGCTTTGCTGCTGCTGCACCGGGGGTTGCAGTCCGTGTGGCTGCTCCCCACGCTGCCGTGGCCACGTGTCAGGGGTTTCCCCGGTGTCCATCTCCGGGGGATGTGGTGCAGCCACAAGCTCTGCCCTCGGCAGGGCTCGGGGCCGGTGCTGCCCCGGTCGGCCCTGCTGATGGAAGTGGCTGTGCCCGCTGCCCTCCCAGCCCTCCCCGGTGCTGCTGCTCCTCCACAGGCTGAAAACAGCCACGATAAATCAGAAACCCTCCCCTGGCCTCGGCGAGGTGCTGGGAACTCAGAATAGGAGTTTATCCATCCTAAATAATAATGCACTGGAGCTGCCAGCTCCCCGCTGGCTCCATTTGCATGATGCTAAAAATCAATGACCCGGGCGACTCTTCGGTGGTGGAAAGGAGTCCAGAGGACTTGGAGCCAGGCTGTCCAGGGACTCTGGGATGCTGGCAGCCATTAGCACTGAGGAGGCCATCACGGGCAGGCCGTGCCCTGGGTTTCACACCAATCTAACAAAGGGAGCTGGATGCTGCCAGTGCAGAGCTGGGGCTGATTAAATCTTTGTTTAAGAGCTCCAGAGCTCCATTACCTCCATCAGGAGGGAGTTAATTAAACAGGGGAGGTGGGAGGTGGTGGCTGAGGGCAATTCCACGGAGGCACAGCTCGAGAGCAGCACGGACAATGTGCCAGACGGGAGCCAGCCCTCGGCACCACTCTCTGCCTGTGCCACTGCCAGCACTTCTGGGGCAGCTGCAAAACTCCAGTGTGGTGCCACCTCCTCCCTGGCCCCTGCTTTTCCTCTCTTTCCCCTGGGGAATCCCTGGAAAATGGTACTTCCCAGGAATTCCAGCAGAGCTCCTCTCCGAGGCCGGTGCAGCTGCTGCCTCTCCAGGCCTTCCATTTGTTTTTGGGACACTGGGCTGCCTGGAATCGGTTTCCACGTCCCTGTCAGGAGTGGGAGGCTCTGTGGCAGCCACCCCGCTGCTTCCACTGGGCTGTGCAGGCCATAGATTAGATTCCTGTTTGCTTCATGGAAGGTCCCTGGTGATATCAATTAGAGATGTCAGAGGGACCCGGGGGAATGTTTCTCCTGTTATTTATTTATTGGCGTCGGAGCCATTGCCGGCTCCCAGAGCGAGACACATAATGTCTCTCGCCTTTCTTCACTCACACTCCCTCTCCTGCTTTTTATGGCTCCTAATAAAGCCCAGCAAAGGTTATTTCCAGAGGGGAGAGGCTGCTGAGGGGCTGCTACCCTGCCGTGCCGGATGGAGCATCCCTCCCCGCAGAGCCAGGCTCGTGCTCCCCTTCCCTGAGCCAGAGCACGGATGAGCTGTGTCCCCTTTGCCCTCACTGCACGCCTCCAGGAGCTGCCAATTCCCTCTCCAGCAGGGCTGCCCGCTCAGGGGGTCCTGGAGAGCCCTGGCGTGGGGCAGAGCCCAGGCACACTCAGCCCTGGCAGGCCCCGAGGGCCACCAGCTCCTGCTGCAGGTGCCAGCAAGAGGCTGCAGAGCTAATTTAATGAGATACGTGAGAAAGTGGTGCAAATAATTAAAATCTGTCAGGGCTGGAGGCAGAGAGAGGCAGGGGGGTGAAAGGAGCCTTGGTGATCCCTGGATACATCCAGCGAGCAGGTGCTTTGTTGTGGCCGGGTGCAGGGACAGGGAAATGTCACTTCATGATGTCAGATTCTGTGTGGCAGCTTGGGACAGCCTGTCCAGGGCCCCTCTGTACTGCGGGGAGCTGGGGGATTAGCAAAGTCAGGATTGCCTTAAGAGGAGAAGGTTTAACCATCCTGAAACTTTGTGTCTATCCTTGAAGTCCCCAGGGAGGGATGCTGGTGCCCAGGAAGGGAAACTTGTGCCCTGCCCAGGGTCTGCAGAGCTGCTGCCTGTGCGCCCAAATCCCAGGACATTCCCCAGAAGGCGCAGTGCTCCTGCTTTAGATGAAGCTGCTGGATTTTGCTGGGCAGAGTTGGAGTGTCCCTCTGAGTTCCCTGGGTCCTGCAGCCCGGCTGCTCTGCAGGGCCCGTTAATCTGGCCGGGATAAAATACTGCTGGCTCCTGTCATCATCCCTCTCCTCTTCCCCCCGAGGTCAAGTGGGGCCCTCCCGTCCATCCCAATGAGCAGGGCAGCCCATAAAACATGTTTTATGAGCGCTGCCTAAGGAATCCCTCCCCTGAGGGCGTGCTGCAGCTCGCTGCTGGGAGCAGCTCCTCTCCATCCCCTCCTGCAGATCTCCCTGGGGCTCTGGGCTTTCTTGGGAGGGGTCCCTGTGTGCTTTGATTGTCCCCAAGCTCTTGTCCCTCACGTGGAAGGGTGGGGGTGCTCCTGTGTCACCCCCCATCAGGACTGGGGGGTCCTGCCCCGCCACCCCCCTGGTGCTGGGCTGTGCACAAACCAGTGCACCTGGTCTGGGAGCTGCCCACTGCCACTGCCGGGGTTACCCCAGCTCCACCCCTCGGAGTGAGCCCCAGCTGAATGTTAATGCCTCCAAGACGAAACCTGGCTGATTAAATTTTAGACTTGCAAATGGGTTTGGTAAATAGACCTTGGGCAGGGCGGGATGGAGCTGCTGCCTCATCCAGATACGGCAAATAGCAGCACTTTGTGATTAGGTGTGAGATTCACTCGCGCAAAATGGGAGTCTCCAGGGGCTCTTTTCTGGTGAGAAATCCTTTAAGTACATAAATTTATGGCAGTTTTTATTTCCCCAAACAAAAAGAGGTCCCAGGCTGTCGTGGGTGGCTGAATGGGCAATGAGGGAGTGAGGAGCTGGGATGGAAGGGAGCCCTGGCTGGGGGCTGGGTGAGGGGGTGACCCCTCACAGCCCACCCCAGCACTGGGGGCAGTGGGGCAGCGCCTCGCAGGGCTCAGGGGGAGGTGGCTGTTGTGGGAAACGCCTCTGAGACCGGGATTAATCCATCCTTGGCTGCACCCCGCGGCCCCTGCTGCAGGGAATGCAGGAATTACAGGCGGGCAGGGAGGGATGGAGCCTTCTGCTCCCGGGGAAGCACTCGAGCATCATCATCCGTGCGGGGGAGAGCGGAGGCGGGGAGCAGAGCTGCAGCTCGGCAGAGAGATCCTTCCCTCCCGACGGCCCTGGCAGCAGCCTCCCTCTCAGTTGCAGCCGAGGATGGATTATTCCAGCTTGGCACACGGGCTTCCTCTATTTTCCCGATGAAAAAGCAAGCCTGGGTTTGGAACACCTTTAAAAATGCAGATAGTGGGGCAAACCGCCGTGACCCCTGCGCAGGATCCAGAGCAGGGCCGTGATGAGAGCCCTGCATTCATTCTTATCTGCAGCGCTGGGAAACTGCGAGCGGAGCAGACAAAGGGGGGGGTGGGCCTGGAGCCGGGATTTAGCACAGATTAACCCGTTTGTCTTTGGCTCCCCTGCGGAACAAGAGCACACGGGGCTGCTGCTGCCGCCCCAAAATCCGGGGAGAAGGGCCCGGGGGCAGGCAGGGCCCGAGGGGAGAGGCTGCTGAGCTGCAGGGCAGAGCACAGGGGCTTTCCTCGGGCAGGATCTCCCCAGCCTGCTGGGATTTTTGCTTTACACTGCTCTTGAAGGTCCTTTCCTTGGCGCCTCTCTGACCTGGCATGTCCTGCCGGGGAGGAGGGTGTGGCCAGGTGGGGGACAGTGTCTTCTTCCAGGTAACAGGCACAAGAGGAAATGGCCTCAGGTTGTGCCAGGGGAGGTTTAGATTGGATATTGGGACCTGTTTCGTCACTGAAATTGTGGTCCGGCCCTGGAGGGATTTAAAATGTAGATGTGGCACTTGGGGGCGTGCTTTAGTGGTGGCCTTGGCAGTGCTGGACCGGGCTTTTCCATCCTAAACCATTCTATGATCTCTCTCCTCGCCCCATTGCTCTGCTGAGCATTCCCTGGGGTTGGATTCCGGGTGTCACATCCTGGCTCTGCTGGCAGCTGTGGACATCCCTGGAGAGCCACAGTTCTGATTTGCCCACCCGAGACCCCCGTTGCTTTCCTTGTTCTGGATACTGAAGCATTCCTCATCCATTCCTTGCTGAGCAATCTCCAAATTATCCAGGCTCTGAGCAAACACGGCTGCACTCGCTGGGGCGTGGGCAGGGACTGACCTTTCCTGTGCCCACTGCAGCTCTCCGGGAGGAGCTGCTGCTGCATCCTCACCCCTGCAGGGCAGGCAGAGGGATGTCCCACCTGCAGGAGCGCCGGGAACGCCCGAATTTTGTTCCTGCACGAGGCAGGAGCAGCTGGAGATGGATTTGCCGTGTCCTGGGCGTGGAGAGCACCTGCAAATCCCTGGATGTGGGAGGGACAGATGAGTGGAGGCGCCTGGCAGCATTCCCCGAGGAAGGGATGGAGCCAGGGGGGCGCTGCTCCCGGCCGAGGCGGGCGGGCACCGTGCCAGGCACCGGCAGCTCCGCAGCCCCGGGCCGCCATCCTCAGGGCACAGCCTGGGCTTGGCCTGACAGCATTCCTGGGAAAGTATTTTCAATAATACATGAAGTTTCCGTGCAGCTCGAGGCTGGCGCGCTCGTTTACCAGCAGCTGCGGCGTGTTCCCGTCTGCTAAGCACGGCTGTTCTATATTATGTATATCGCACCCCGGTGCCGGATTCGCGGGGAGGTGGCTCCGGTCACACAGCTGGGCTCTTTGCTGTGCATGAGGATGAGGCTGCGGGAGCATCCCCGGTGTAAACACTGCCGGGAAGCTCCGCTCGGAGCCGCCCGCCGCCGAGTGAAAGAGAGTCTAATCGCTACATCTAATTACTGAGACGGGGAAATCGATACGGAAGATTTCCAAGTGTCTTAAAATATCCTGAATTCCCTCCCTTTCAGGCGGCTGCTGGCTGGCTGCGGCGGAGCTCTGCAGCGTGCGGGTGATGAGGCTGCGGGGCCTGGGCGGCCGTGGGAGAGCAGGATTTGGGGTGAACGGAGCTTGGCTGCCTCTGGGCCGCGGGCAGCGCTGACAGGGAGAGGGATGGAGCTGGCACGGTGGGCTGGAGAGCACCCGGACCTCTGCTCTTGCAGGAAAAGCTTTCGGTCTGGGGCCTCAGCTCCTGCGGAGGGAGTGTCCCGGCTAGAGGAAACATAGGGACCAGAGGGCGCCCATCCAGGCTGGATGGGGATGAGGACAAGGAGGAGGAAGCTGTGCCGGGTTTGTTTTTGTCTCAGGCTTTTCAGAACACGGGAGCAAACATTTCCTACATCCCGCAGTGAATACTCGGGGCTCAGATTTAATCTCCCGTTTATTCACATGCTGATGAGGCCCTGAGCATCCCTTTCCAGGAGCTGTTGTTTGAGCTTCCCCCATCCCTTTCTCAGCCAGAAAAGGCTTCTAGAGGCTACAAGAGGCCTTGGCTGCCTTCCTGCCCAAGCACCAAGGGCGCGGGGCTGGGAGCAGGGGGGCCAGTGCCCCCCACCTCCGATCCCCATCGCTCCCACCGCAGGGCCCTTCGTGCGCTGTGGGGGAAGCGAGCCAGCCCCTTAATGAGACGAGCTCGGGCTCTTCCCTTGCTCGGCAGCTAATTGAGGTGTGCGAGCAGCTCTCCTGTTAGGCAATCACCGGGAGTTTGTCTAAATCCATCGCGGAGCAGCCGCCGGATCAAAGGGCCGGGCTCTCCAGCCTGCCATGCCCGGGCTGCTGACAGCGCCTGCTGCCACTTCGCTGAGTGACTGCTTGACACAATAAATCTGTGGGAGAAGGAGGCAGTTCTGATCTGCTGTCATCTTCCCCAAATGCTCCTGATGCATTTTCTTTCCTCATTACACATGAGATGTCAAGTCCTCACCTGCGAGAGCGCAACTCGACATCTCCCCTGCTCGTCCTCCTCCCCCAGAAGCTCCGGGCTGACAGGGTCCCTGCGGAGGTGGCAGCCGGGGGGAGCCACCCCCACCTCCCCGGGGTTCTTCCTCAGCCTGGCACCCTTCAGAGCGGCTCCTGTCCCGTGCTGCGCCCCTCTGCCCCCGCGGACGGCAGCTCCCAGCCTGTTGGGGTCCCTGTGGCCAGAAGCCAGGCTGTTGGCTGGCTCACCCTCCTCTTTTTGGGGTCAGGCTCTTCGGTGCTGCAGGTGTGGGCGCAGCCCTGCCCCGGGATGATGTCCTGGCTGCAGGTCAGGAGCCCGGGGCTGCTGTGGGAGCCAGCGGGGCTCAGGGAAGGGCGGCAGAGCCAGTTCACCTCCAGCCCGCCTCGGCGAAGGAGAAGGAGCAATTAGCAGTCTGATAGCAAGATTAATAGCAGATGCTCATAATTAACTCACTATGCATGTAAGCAGCTATTGTCTCCATTTTACCCTGCGTGGATTGATATTCAGGAGTGACTCATTACAGAGACAGAGCCCATTCTGCCTGCGGAGCGCAGCCACCGGAATGGAAATTGCAATTAGAGTTGGCTGTGTCCCTGCCAAAGGCTCGAGGAGCAGGCGCTGGGGTGGGACAGGCCCTCCCTGCCTGCCCCGGGGGGCTGCCCTGGGCCCCCCAGCAGTGTCCGGGGCCGGCTGCTCCCCCTGCCCCCGGCTCATCCCCGAGGCTCGGGGCTGTGGAGCTGCAGGGCTGGCCCAGCCCGCTGCTGAACAGAGAGATGAAAAATGGCTGGAGAAGCTGGAGAGTGGCCAAAACCTGCCGAGACTTGCAAAGGGAAGCAGAACAAAGCGAGGTCAAACGCTGCGGTGCTCTGCAAGCCGGAAAAGCTTTGTTTTTCACCTAGAAACGCCATCCAGACTGGCCCCTCCCGTGCGGGTGTGCCAGGTGCCCTGCGGCAGCAGCAATGGGGGCTTGGCAATGTGTCACCCCCCAGGAAGGGCTTTGTGTGTCTGTTGAAGGATGCAAGAGCAGCTTCCCTGTGCCTGGTGCTGGCTTCGGGGGCAGGAACGCCCCGGGGCCCGTGGTCTGCCCCTGCCTGCCCCGTGGGAAGTGCCCCAGCCCCGCCGGCTTTCCGGCACTTCCATCCCCTGAGCCACCTCTCGTGGTTCCAGAAGAGCCGAGTGCCATCCACGGCTGGCTCGAGGCATCCACTGATCCCAGGAACCTCTTCCAGTCCTGTGAGAGCCCTGGCCGTGAGCCCTGGCCCTGTGCAGCTGTGCCTGTGCCCCAGCGCGGTCTGCTGGCGGCTGCCGAGTGCGGGGACTCGCTGCCCCGCTCCTTTGGACATCCCGGTAATTGCCTGTGTCAATTCTCTTCCCGGGAACAGCTTCTCTGAGGACGGCCCTCCCTGGGGAGAGGTGTAGAGCTGCCGCTGCAGTCCATCTTTTGTGTGTTTTTTTTTCCTCCCTGCTCACCATCACCTCGCAAAAGTGAGATTGAGGCAGGAAAGGTTTATTTGTGTAAGCTGTGAAGTGTTCTCACCCTGCAGACGCGAGCTGCCAGAGCAGGCAGCAGCTCCGGCCCTCGGGGACAGGGATGGGGGCCCTGCACGTGGGGACTGGGGGGACCACGGGGGCATTGCCATAGCACCAACGCCAAAATAAACACTCGTGGGCTTTTGGGAAACGCTGTGCCCGGTTAGAAACCCAACAGCTGTGTGTAAGAGCAGCTGAGTTCGGCTGGAGAGGTGGGATGGAGCCGAGGGATGGATCCCAGGAGCAGCCCTGTGGGGAAGGAGGGATCCCTGTCCCTGCTGGATACACGTGACTTTGTTGTGGATCTCGTGGCCCTCGGTGTGTTCTTGACCCTCCAGATTTGCCATGAAGTAATAAACAGGTCGGGAGCCTTTGTGGCAGAGAGCATTGCTGCATTCCCAGCCTCCATTCCCTCTGGGCGGGCCATGCAGGGCTCGGCTGCCTCGGCAAGGAGAGCCTGAGTCCTTCCCCAGCCCGCTCCTGCTCCCCTTCCACAGCAGAGCGACCCCGAGGGTCCCTCCGGAGCCGCCCCCTGCTGTCCCGCTGGGGCCGAGCCGAGCCGTGCCGGGGCGGAGCAGCTGCCGGGCGCCGGGCGGCGGGGCCGGGGCTGAGGGGAGGCAGCGGGCAGGGGGCAGCTGGAATTTCGCAGCAGCTCCTGCCAGCGCCTTGTCCCGTTGGTGAAACCCCCTCCCCCGCCGGCTGATGTGCCCGCGGCGCCGGCGGGACCGGCCCTTCTTGGCGAATGTCACCGGCAGGAGCAGCCAGGCTGGCACTGCTGCCACCCGGGCAGGGGCAGCGCTGCCCCTGGTCCAGGGACGGCACAGGGATCGCTGCCGGGATCACCCGCGGGCCGCCGGGGGAAACCCCTTCATCCCCGCCCGGGCGGGGCTCCCTGGCTGGGAACGCCGCAGATCTGTGCTCGAGTCTCGGCTGGGCCCAGCCCGGGCAGGGCATGGGCGGGAGAGCAGGAGCAGCGCCACAGCTGCTCATTTCCCTGGGCCTGGCGTGGGCTGGGGTGCCAGGCTGGGGTGCCAGGCTGGCAGGGAAGGCGCTCGCTCTGCTCAGCCTCCGGCTCTGCTCCTGCATCTCCTCCCTGGCTGGCGCTGCCTCCGAACAGCCCGCGAAGGCGCGGCCATATGGTAATGCATATTTAACTGGTATTTACATTCAACAGTGTCTCTCTGCAGCTCTGTTTTCCTTCCCAAATGCTCTAATTCCTCCCGGCTCCCAGCTGGGGAGGCCGGGGAAAGGCGGGTGCCCTTGGCAGGGTGGAGGGGCTGCGCCGGGCTGGTGCTGCCTGCAGGCTCCTGCTCGGTGCCTCCTTTGCTGGGGCAGCTCTCCTGTCTGGAAGCCACAGGGCAGAGATCCCACTCCTAGGCTGGGAGCTCAAACTGTGCTCTGAAGGGAGAGGAGACCCTCCAGAAAGCTGCATTTTGGGGTAAAATGCTTGGTGTTTGCAGGAAAGGTGCGGGAGAAGGTTGTGTTTGGGTCTGCAGAGCCAGGACGGATGAGCTGGGTGTCCCGCCCCAGCCGGGCCCCCCCGGGCTCCCACCCAGCCCTGCCCCGCGGGTGAGCACCCTGCTGTGCCAGGAGAGTGCTCCCTGCTCGGCACAGCCGCGGGCACGGGGAGGGCTGCGCAGCTCCTGGGGCCTCTCTCGGCGCTTCCACCAATGGCTGAGAAATGTGAAAACCAATTAAGAACAGAGGGGAACTGTTAAGGCAAAAAAACAAATAGCTCCTGTTCCAATTGACTTTGCTCCTTAATCCTGGTGCTCGGGAGCTATCGTTATTCCAAACATACCGGCATAATAATTAAACATAATTACTTGTAGGTTCTGGGCCGGTGACTATCTATACTGAACGCTCCTAATGAAATTTCTATTAAGCACACACTGACTGGTTAATAAATAATAACAAGGCCTCAGTGTCTGGTCAGGAAAGGGCCCTGGTGTGTCCAGGTGGGGCGAGGGCTGGGAGCAGCAAGGTGTGGAGCAGCATTCCCTGTTCCATCCCTGTGCCAGGAGCAGCATTCCCTGTTCCATCCCTGTGCCAGGAGCAGCATTCCCTGTGCCACCCTGTGCCAGGAGCAGCATTCCCTGTGCCACCCTGTGCCAGGAGCAGCATTCCCTGTTCCATCCCTGTGCCAGGAGCAGCATTCCCTGTGCCAGGAGCAGCATTCCCTGTGCCACCCCTGTGCCACCCCTGTGCCATCCCGTGAGCCCTGCAGTGCTGCTGGGATGTGTGGGAGCCCTGAACACCCTGCAGGGCCTGCCTGCCCCATCCTCACCAGCCGTGGGGGTCCCCACCAGCTCCTGGCCCTTAAAATGCAGCCTGGGGTGACCTGTGAAAGGCCCTTCAGGGTTTTCGGTCTCTCTGTACTGATGTAAAAAGCAAACGCTGGGTAATGAGGACGTTGTTGGAGCTCCAGAGAGAGAAATCACCTGTTCAGCTCAGAACATTTTCCTTGAGAATTAATCCTAATTTAGGATCCAATTATAAACATAGAGGGTAATATAATGGCCTGAAACATTAGTCAAGGCAAATTCTATAATTGATGAGTGCTAATGTGAAACAGTTGGAAAATGAGGACGCATTTTGTTTTTAAATCCTCCCTCCTCCCCCTCCTCAGAGAAATCTCCGGCTTCGGGAGCCGGAGCACTTCAAGAGAACAAAGACCCTTTGAAAGCTCCTTTTTTTCCCCCCTTTCAATGCTTATCTGAAAGGACATCTCTCTCCCCTTAGTTGCTGTAATCATAAAAGCACAGGTGACAAACTGCTTCGTACCAGGCATCATCAATTCCGAGTTGGGGATTTTATAAACACGTTTGTGTCTGTGTGTGTATGTACACACAGAGCCAAGGCAGCAGCAGCAGCACCGCTCCGTACCAGCAGATGATTCCTATCAGCCCTCAGGGGAAAGCCAGCCAACAAACTTTTAAGCGACAACTTGAATCTCGGCCTCCCCTGCGGCGGCGACGCTGCTGCGGTGTTCCCTGGGCAGGGACAGGGAGCCTGGGATCCAGTGGATCACGGCACCCGTGGAGAGCTCTCTGCCCTCGGGGTGCTGACAGCGATGCTTTGCAAACATTCTTCAGGCGAGTTTTGCTGTGCTTGTCAATACTTTCATCCGTGCTGTGCTTTGTTACTGTGAGAACGGAAGGTAAATTTAATGTCGGAGGTGCCCCCACACAATGTTCCTGGGCAGCCAAGGGGCACAGTTCCGAATTTCATCAGCCTCACCCTTGTTCTTCCCCCTGTCCAGCTCGCTGCAGCACAGCTCAGAGCGTGCTGGGCTCAGGGGCTTTGCTGTGACCACAGCCGCGGCTGAATGCGGGCTGCAAACCCTCCTGCCGCTCCCTGCCCGCGGCGCCGGGGCAAAGCACCTCCGGCAGACGCTGCTCAGGGAGCCGGGTGGGGCCTGCAGTCCGCGCGTTAGGGGAGAAGGAAGGAGTGCCCACCCCTCCCCGGGCCCGTGCATCCCTTCCCTCCTCACAGCCGGGCACGAGGAGCCGAGGCTGCTGCCGAGCTGCCCTTCCCGGGGCGATTCCTCCTCTCCCTGCCTGCGCTTGGGGTGGGACCCTGGCTGTCAGCGTCCAGCATCCTCCTGGGCCGCGGGCAGCGTCCCCCGGGGCCGGGCAGCTGCTGCTGCCTTGCCCGGCTGTTTCCAAGGTGACAATCTCCTTCGGCAGCCTTTGAACTCCGAGGTGATTTCTTGTCTCTGAACGGCACCTCGGCCCCGCCGGCGATTCCCTGTGCAGCGCCAGGATGGCTCTGCTGCCCGGGCTGTGCTCCTCCGTCTGATCAACAAAGTGTTTGGGGCAGATAAGGCTGCCTCGGGTTGTCACACGCTCACGGAAAGAAATATCTGTCTCTGTAACCGACGTGCTCGGCGCTGCTGAGAAACTTCCTGGGTTTTCCTCAGCCGGTGTTTTCCTCCTCCAGCTCAGCGCCGGCTGGGCAGAAGCGAAAATGGAATGAAATAAATTCCTTGGGTGGGTTGGGGGCTCTGGAAATAGGGGAGGGGCTCTCGGCAGCGGTGCGTGCACTGGAAAGGCAGTGGAACGCCACGGGCTGGAATCTCAGGGGGGCAGTGAGGTGGGGAGAAGCTGGTGCTGGTCCAGGGGTGCAGGGCAGAGCTCTGCCCCTCGCTCCAGCACTCACAGTCACCTTCCCTCAGGCTTTCATCTCCAAGCTTTTGTGAATGACAAAAAGCAAAGGGAAAGGGAAAAGAGAAAAATCCGAGGAGGTTGAAAGCCATCCTTTGAGGACAATTTTATTGTTGCTTTGCCGTCTGAGTGGCTGAATCCACTCACAATTGAGTGCCAAGCAAACACCTGAGCCGTGCGAGCTCCCGTGGCTTTGATCCCGAGCACAAGTGGAAGAGCACACCTGGCCCCTGTGTCCCCTCCCCCGGGGCTGCCCCACGGCCCCCGCACGTTTGGCGCTGCTGCTTCAGGTTTCTCTGCTGCACTTCCACTGCAGGTGGGTGCCCGGGGGCTGCTCAGCCCCCACATCCCCGCAGAGGAACGGGGACTTGTGCCACATTCCCGGTCCCTCCCGTCTCGCTGCCTCCCTGGATTGATAACCGTGCATCCCGGCTAGAGGGAGCTAGCCGGGGCCGAGGGTGTGATCACACAAAGTCCAGCAGACTCTGGATTTCCTGGTTCAAGGACAGGCCTTAGCGTTCTTTTACTTCTCTGTCTTCTTGTGTCCATTTTTTGTAATTCAGCCGCTCCAGGGCCCGTGTCTGCCTGCGCTGCCCGTCCTCTCCGGGGCTGGAGGACACAGAGCATCTCCGGGGGAAGCTGTGCCCAGCGCTGAGAGCTCTAAATCCCCCCTCCTGCACCTCCCTGGCCGTGTGTCTGTCCCCTGGGGCTGTTTGTGTGCCCGAGCCGGGGATGGAGCACCCCCCCCCGCTGGAGGGAGGGCACGTCCTGCAAACCCCCGCCCGGGTGTCCTGCCCGCCCCGAGGACACTCCAAATCCGCTCCCCTGAGCTCTGCAGCCCCTCCTGCACCCAGCGAGGCTCAGCCCCCTCTGCTTCTCCCCGCGCGTTCCCTCGGCAGCGTTCTGCACCCACAGGAGCTCTTGGCTGCGGCTCAGGGCCTCAGGAGCCTCGGCTAATCCAGGGAAGCGCCCACACAGAGTGCCCGAGGCGCCGGCCAGCCCCGCGCTGCGGATCTCCCATCTCAGCTCCCTGCGTCTGGTTCTCCAGCCCCGGAGAGGAGCTGGCCAAGAGTGGGGGAGGCTGCTCAGAACCCCCTCTGGAGCCCCGTGGAGCTTGCAGGAGGGGAGGGGATGCAGGAAGGGGTCGGGAAAGGGGTGGGTGGTGGCAGGTGAAGCTGCCTGTGCCGCGGGGAGCCCTTGCAGCACACGGGGATTGCTGTGGTGTCAACGCTTCCCCTTCCCCCTCTGCCACATCCCTTTGTGAGCCGGCTTCAAAGACGCCTCTCCCCCTTCCCCTCCTTTAGGAAGGTGTGTATGAAACTTTAATTACAGAAGCAGTGTTTAAAGGCATGGTTACACCTGCTGAACAGACAGCAGCCGCAGGAGCACACGGGGAAACATCAGGGTGACAAAGCTTTGCCGCTGTGATCCCGGTGTGCCAGCTCCCCCCGCACCCCATCTGGGAGGAGGGCAGGCCGTGCCCTCTGAAAAAGGTTTGGATGGGGCGCTCAGACAAGCCAGCTGCAGAGGAAGGAAGCGATTTATCCCTCTGTAGCAAGTGTCAGTAATCCTGCAGGTGACAAACTCCCCTTCCCCAGCGAGCTCTGCTGGGGACAGGGGAGGGGACAAGCCAGTGCTGGACTGCAATTCCTGCTCCAAGAGCACGAGCCTGTGCGTTCAGGGCTGGGGTTTGGGGTGTCCCCACGGGCTGGTTGCCCTCTCCCTGTCCCCTGCATCACCAGAGCCCGGGGTGGAGCCTGGGGCCCTTTGTGCCCCTCCCGTGGTTAGTGCCCGGGCACAGTGAGCCCTGGGATGGGTGGCAGGGCTGGCACCAGGCTCAGCTTTGTGGTGCACAAAGTGACATTTGAGGACAATGTGGCAACTTACTGCTGAGCAGAGGAGAATAAATCTGCAGCGCTGGGGTGGAGGCACAGTGCTGTAAAGCAAAGAGCCAATATAACAGTCTACATAACACCATTAGTCTGGGAGCGAGGCAGTTGATATAGAAGGAGAGATGGCATGAGCCAACAGGTCCCCACTTTATTTTTTTCCCCGTGTTTAATACAGTGTTCTGGAGCTGCTCTCTATGCTCAGCGTGTTTTATTGTTTTGCTCACCCTGAAAGAGGAACTGCTGGGGCTTTGATAAATGGATGGAAGCGCTGGGCTGGCTGGTGCTGCAGTTTCTCTGGGTGTTCCGACCCACAGGGCTGGTCCCTGGGCATCCCCTTCCCTCCTGGCCTCTTCCTGCCGCTGCTCTGTCCAGTGCTCATCCGAGCTTTGTTGGCACCCAGGATGACATTTGGAGCCTGCCCAGAATTTTGAGTTAATTCAGATACTGATTCTGTAGGTGAAAGGGAGCTGGGGACTGAGGAGGGGAACACGGGGAGCAGAAACATCCTGGAGGGGACAGGGAGCCCTGGAGGGGACAGGGAGCCCTGAGTGCCTTCCCTGGAGGGACAGGGAGCCCTGGAGGGGACAGGGAGCCCTGATTTCCCCCCCTCGATGCTGGAGCGCAGGGCTGGATCCTCCTGGCTGTTCCATGAGTACCTGGCCCCTCTGAAAGGCCCGAGGGGCGCTGCTGGAATCTGAAGGATGGTGAGGGATCCTGGGGTATCCCTGGGCTCTCCCCTGCTCCTGCCTGCCTTGGGGTGGGGGTCTGACCCCTGGGACACGTCTGGGCTCAGCCAGGGGTTCCGGGGTTCTTCAGCACGGAGCCAGCAGGAAGGGGAAGGTTTGCAGGAGCAGCTGAACAAACCCCGCGAGAAGGAGCCGGGGAAAGGCGCTACCGACTGAGAAAGCAATTTGGGAAGACAAATGTAATCTGCGGATCTGAATATCCACAAGTGAAACAGGGGGGAAGATAAAAGGAGCAAGGAGTCAGGGAATCCAAGCAGCGCCGGGTGCACTTCAAAGGGGAAGGAGCTGGCTTGTGGATTTACCGCAGCCGCGGCCGTGCCGGCGCGGAGCAGGGAGCCGGCGAGGGAGGGAGCCGGGCGTGCAGAGGAAAGGGAATTTTAAAAGCAAAATTTCAGACGCCTGTTTCCCCCTGGGTGAAATTACACAGAGAAATATTCTGGCAAAATACGAAAGGGACTGAGATGAAAGCAGAGCCCAGAATATACATTGCAAATGGCATCTGTCCGGGGGGGACAGGGGGGGCTGTGCTCGGGGGCCAAAGCCGACATTTCCAGAGCTGGCTGGGGCTGTGGAGGCCCAGGGGGACAGCACCTGCGCTCAGGTGCTGTGGGAGAGCTGATAACTGCCCGTCAGACCCCTCCAGCTTCTGCTGGGGCTCTGAGGGGTTTGATTAGAGCCGGACAAACCCCACAGAAGTGGTCTGGGTGTGCTCATGTGAATCCGGGGAGCAGGAGGATTTGCTGGGAGCTGCCTGGGCCATGACACAGCGCCGGGGAATTTGACCCTCCTGGCTGCAAGGGGCGTGGGCGGGGTGGGGCTGGCAATTCCCGGCCCCTGCCCCCGGCTCGGCCGGACGGGGACAGCGGGGACAGGAGCGCGAGCTGCCCGGTGCGAGTGCCCAGGCGAGGGAGGGCTGGGAGCAGAAAAGGCAGGAGCGGGTGGAGAGCAGGAACAAAGGCACCCCAGTGGCTCGGCAAAGGTTGCCTTTGCTTGCGGCTGAAAGCGCTGGGCAATAATAATCAAGATTTATCGCTTGGCAATCACCATAGCAACATCAAAACACAAGTGGGAGAGAGATGCTCCCCGGGGGGCTCCCTGCATCTCCTCCTGCTGCTGCTCAGCCCCGAGCAGAGCAGGAGGAAGCAGAGCCTGGCGGGAAGGGAGGCTGGCTTTGGAGGAAGGAGCTCTCCTGCCGCCATGGAGCCCTGTCCTGCAGCAGGAGGTGGCAGAGCAGGGTTGTTCCCACACCCAGGGCCTGCTCCGTTCCCAGCCACGGCTGCTGGCTGCTCCCTGGGACACTGCTGGCCCTTGCCACCTCCTTTTTGGGTTCCAGCCAGCTGCTGGGGGCAACCAGTGTGTGGAAAGAAGAAAATGCTGTGATTCCTGCACTGGTGTGGGTGGCTCCTTGTGCTGCTCCAGAGGGGGATGCAGGCTCCTTCCTGGCCCTGGGACTGGCAGCAGCACCGTGCTGCTGTCCCTGGGCAGCTGTGAAACGAGGAGTGCTGGCCTTGCTGGCACCATCTCCAGCCCTGTCTCTGCTACCAGAGCTGCTAAGCCTCCATAAATATGCTTTTATTAATCAAGCAGTGTTTGTTTAGCATAAACCAACTCCCCTGCTAAATGGCTGCAAGAGCAGCACGTGGTTCACAGCCATGACTCAGGGCTGCCAGTGCCGCTCCGCAGGGCTGGGAGGGCATCATCCATCCCTGCTCCTCACTGCCAGCTGCCTCGGGAGCCCTGGGCACGGCGGGCTGCCTCCATCCCCGCTGCTCCCCTTGGCTCTGGGTGTGGGAAAGGCTCCCCAGGGCTGTGCTCCCTCCCTGGGGATGTGCTGAGAGTGGATCCGTGCTGCGAGCACATCCCTGCTGCTGTGAGGGGGTGACTGAACCCCCAGCAGGGACCGCTGGCATCCCCTCTGGTCCCCAAAGGGCACAGCTGCAGCTGGCCAGACACACCCCCAGCCCAGGGGGAACAGCCATGGGCAGGCCCCTTCCCCCAGGAGAGCACAGCAGAGAGGGACCCTCTGCAGGGGCTGCTGCCTCTGCCCTGCTTGGGAGCTTATGGAGAGACTGGGATGGGAAAAAGCAGCTTCTTTGAAGGGACAGCCAGGAGATATCTGCTGGGAGAGGAGCTGCAGCCTGCCGGCTCCTCTGCTTGCTGATCCAGTGCCAGGTTGCAGGGGCTGAAGCAGCCTGTGGAGTTAGCAAAAATCCTTTATTTTACATTTGATATCTTGTTCAGATCAATAAGGATTCCTTGAGCAATTCGGGGGCTTGTAGTCTCCTGATTAGCTGTCCCTTTATCCAGTTAGATTTTTCTTATCTAGAGTAATTGTTGTTCCAGAGAACATCTACGGCTGCAACATGACCTTACCGGCAAGGGTACGGCTCCCCGAGAAATACAGCCCCCAGGCCGGGCCTCCCCCCAGCCCCTCCGCCTTATCTCCCTATAAATTGTTGCTGCAAGCTTTTGTTGCCTTCCCAAGGTGAGCCGGGGCGATCCGGAAGGCAAATAAATAAATCTCCATTGCTGAAAGGCCCCGGTGGTGGCCGTGGGGAGGAGGAGGAGGAGGAGGAGGAGGAGAGGGGGGATGTTTGTGCTGCTGCTGCTGTCCTGCAGGCTCTCTCCAGCAGATCTCTTGTCCGATGGACTTTGACAGGAGTTTTTTATTAACCACTGTGGCTCCTCCATCTATTCCCAGCCCCGGCATCTTCGGTGGGTTCGTGCTCCAGCCTCAGATTGGAAATAAATTGATGGCTAAAATAAAACCCCTCTCCAGATGGGAGGCGATGGATGAGGGAGGAGAAGGGGATGCAGGGGGGTTGCTCTTTCCTTGAGTTGCTGTTGAACATCTTGGTTTTGTCTTTGGTGGTGCCCCCGGGGATGCTCCTGGCACTGCCCTTTCCCAGAGGGGGAATGCGGTGTCTTGGGTCTTCCACCGGGATCCCATCTCTCCCTCCTGCTGAATCTCTCACTTTCCCTGAATAGTTAATGGAGACTAATGCAGGGCTGGGGCTAAAGGAGAGCTCGACAGCAGCCCCTCAAATGCCACCTGACACCGGCAGTTCCCGGGAAACAAACAGCTCCATTAAATTCCCGGCATGCGGGAGGCTCCGGAGAGGCGTCTCCATGGAGCACCTGCCTGCTGCTCCTCTTTGTCTGCGCCGGGAGAATCACACCACGGCTTTGTTCTGTGGGATGCCCGGCTCCTGAGCGCTGTCCTGCCCAGCCCCCGGGGATGCAGCTGGGCAGCTTTTCCCAGAATAAATGACAGGGAGCCAGAGACAGAGACGAGGTGTGCTCTGGAAAGCAGCTGGTGGCTGGAGGTGTGGGCGGCCGGGTGTTTTTCCAAACACCTGGCAAATGAGCTCCCCACTGGCTCTGTGGAGGATCAACACTGCTGGGACTGAATGTGGCAAATGGCCCTGGCCAAGATGATGTGGAGGGAAAATTATCAACTCCCCCAAATGTTTCAGCATTTCCAAAATAGACCTGAGTGCCTTTAAGTTCTGCCTGTGCTCCGGTGTGATCCTGCAGGAGGGAGGAATGGGCATGGATGGTCGGGGGGTGGCCTGGAAATGCCAAGTGGGCACAGGGACAAGGACAGGCAGCAGCGGGGCCGGGGAGGAGCCTCGCCCAGCTGTCACCAAGCCACCCCGGGGGCACATCCCTGTGTCCCGCTGGGCCGCCAGGATGCGCCTCCTGCATCCTCGGATGCACCCAGGAAAGTCACTTTGTTTGTTTACCGTTCCTGCCTTGCCTCTCGCTCCCCGCTGTGCAAACTGCTGGAGGCTCTGGAGAGCCCCGATCGTGTTTAGGAGCGTTCCAGCCCTTCTTCTGCTTGGCGGAGGGCGAGAGCGCGGGGCTGATGGAAACACAGCTGCGTTCCCGGTGCCCGCGGCACCCCCGGTGCCCTCAGCACCCCCGGTGCTCCCAGCATCCCGGTGCATCCCCGGTGCCCTCAGCGTCCCCCGGTGCCCTCAGCATCCCCCGGTGCCCTCAGCATCCCCGCTGCTCCCAGCATCCCCGGTGCCCTCAGCGTCCCCGGTGCCCGCAGCATCCCCCGGTGCCCGCAGCACCCCCGCTGCTCCCAGCACCCCGGCGCTGCCGCTGGGAGCCATGAGGGGGAGCTCAGCCCTTTCCTTCCCTTCTCCTCGGCTGCGTTCAGCCCGGACCGGCTTTGCCGAGGGTCCCGGGGCACCCCTGGCCGCGCTGGGGGCACCAGGGGGGTGTTCCACACCCGAGGCACCCCCTGTGACTGTGCCCGGTGGGAGGTAGGACCCTGAGGAGCCAGCGTCCACCCGCAGCATCCTCATCCCCTCCTGCCTGCTCAGCTCTCTTCCTCTCCTGCCTCCTCAGCCTCTCCTGCCTCCTCTGCCTCTCCTCTGTCCCTGCGGCAGGCGCTGGCCCGTGTCCCACCCCGGAGTGTCCCAGCGCTGCTCGCAGGTGGCAGCCCCGGCAGCCGTGTGCCCACCTGCCAGGTAAGGGGGCACGGCTGGGGTGAGGGAGCCCCTCGGGGTCCCACCCAGGGAGATACCTGCCTTGCAGGGAGCCTGAGGCATCCCCTCGCCTCTCCTGGCTGACCCCTGAGCTGTGCCAGAAAGAGCAAAAAGGGCAGAAAAGAGGGGAGATTTTCTGTATTTCAATTTTCTGAAAAGAGGAGAAATCCCATCCTATGTCTGCAATTATTTTATTATGCAGCACTAATGAAAAATACACTTGAACATCTAAAAAAGGCCTATGGTAAAGAGTTACTTAATGGAATAAATCACTCTAAATTAAGCAATTATGCCTTTGATTTTTTAAATTTTTTTTTTATTTAAAACACCGATTGGCCAAAGGTGCTTCGGTGTGTGAGGTGACGGCTGTGGGCACAGTGAGGGCACACCTCCAGGGAGAGCCACGGCCCAGGGGTGCTCCAGAGCAAGGCTGGGTGTGCTGGGTGATGCTGCAGAGCTGCGGGTGTGTGGGGGGCGTGGATGGGAAGGGGTGCAGCACGCAGGGTCCATCCCAGGCCCCCCTGCACGGCGAGGGCCCGGCTGGCAGCTCCTGCCAAGCCCGGGGAGCCTCCTCCCATCACAGCTCAGGCAGCTGGGGCAGGCAAGGGAGGGAGAGAGGCAGTAGATAAATAAGCTAAATGAATCGCTGGGCTCTTCAAGGGGGAAATCAGGGCTGTAAATTAGGCAGAGGAAATCTTCTGATCTCAGGGACTGAGCTTCCTAAATATGAGCCGGCTGACGTGCCCCGGGGCGAGGGAACAGTTCTGCAGGGCCGGGCACGGGGCTGACCCTGCAGGGGTGTTCCCACCCAGCTGCTCCTCGGGAGAAGCCCCCCCTGTGCTGGCTCAGCCAGCCCTGGGGACAGCAACAGCCCGTGCTGGCTCCCTGTGCCACCGGCTGCTGCTGCCACCAGCACCCCGCCCCACCCACGCCAGTTCCACCCTCCCCTGGCTTATTTGTTAAATATCCTGTAATTATCGAGAAATAGAAGGCTCCTACGGATTAGGGGGTAATTATACTTAATAGGAACAGAATGAATATTCCTGGTTAACCATTTGGGCTTGGGAGGCAGATGGCACATAACCCTGTGCTTCCTCGGAGCGCGGCAGCCCTGGCACTGCTCTCATTAACCAGTTGCTCTCTGGCTCGCGACCAAAGGCGTTAATTGGTTAATCACCCCCGGTGGCCTCGCTGCTGACTGATCCCTGTCCTTGAGGTGGGGCTCCTCGATGGCTCTGGGTGCCCTTTGTGTGCCCCCGCCGCTCCGGGGCCGCAGCTCTGGGGTGATCCCTCCTGGAGGAGCCCACCCCGCGTCCCTCAGAGGCAGTGGCCGCCGGGGCAGCGCGACAGGCGACATCCATCCTCAGCTCTGGGAATTGCAGACAGGCAGTTGCTCCCAGCCGGCCCCATGGCAGAGGAAGAGGCTCCCGCTATCTCGAGATCCTTCTGCCGCGGCGGCCGCAGGGCGCTGCTGACGCTCGGCCTGGGCGCCGCCGGCAATTTGTGTTTTGTCATCTCCGGCACGGCAGCGAAACCTGCAGAGAGGTGGGCAGGAGGTGGCAGGAGCAGGGGTCTCCTGGCCAAGGCAGGGTTTGGGGGAGAGCTGCCCCTCAGGCCCTGGGCAGGGTGGAGCCCTTGGGGCGGGGGCAGCCTCTGCCTGAGACCCCTGAGCAAGATCTGCCGCTGCTCTTTGAACACGGGCATTGTGGTGAGCTCAAAGAACGTTAATAAACACAGCAGCAGCCACAGGGAGAGCTTGGTATTTACTGTAAATTCAGCATCTAAACAGAGACATCGTTTTGTCTTCTACAGTTTAACACCATTCATAATTCTGTATTTTAACAGATCTCCCCCGGGGCCCCGAGATGCCTTTTTTTATTGGAGGCTATTCCCAATTACTTGCTGTGCCCCTCCAGAGCTGGCTGCTGCTCAAGCACTCAGGGCTGCTGGGGCTGAGGCACAGACTCTGTGCAGCTCCTTCCCGAGGCCCTGGAACCCTGCACTGCTGGGAATTCCCGCTGCTGCCTGGTCCTGAGCACGGGGCTCTCCTCTGTGTGGACATAAATAAATAGATAAAAATATAAACAGATATAGGTAGGCTCCATCTCAGCGGCCACAGGGCCTCTCTCCTCCTCTGAGGGCCTTGGCAGAGCAGAGCACTCCTGTCCCCGCTTCTCTCGTTCGGGGCTGCCCCCCCAAACCTGCAGCCCCCCCATTAAAAAACTGTGAAAAATTAATTTAGCCAGGGCTAATCAAATTGTGCCGGGCAGCTGCTGTCATTAATTCCCCACAGGGGGGTGGCCCCTGGCGCTGGGTGGAAGGTGCAAACAAACCTGGGAATGGCCGTGCCGGTCCCAGAGCCAGGCTGGCACCAGCCCTCCCTGCCGGGCCCGGCCTGGCTGTGAGCTGCCGGGGCTGGGCTCATTGGGGTCTCTGCCGGTGCCTGCTTTTCCTGGAGGATGGATTCGCGTGCCTGGAGCGGGAGGTGGCTGCGGTGGACAAAAGGCAGATCCGGGGGAGGTCTCAGCAGCAGAGCCATCCGCATCTCCTCCTTTTGGGTCCTTGGTGCTTCCAGCCCTCCTGGGGTGGGGATGCTCTGGGAGAGCCTCACCCCGCTGTGGGGCTGCCAGGAACCTCTGTCCCTGCTGGGGCAGGGATCCCCCCTCAAATCCTCCTCAGAAATCGCCATCCAGCCCACGGCCCTTCCCTCAGCTCCCAGCTCCGGAGTTGAGCACCCAGCAGATGTTCCAGGCGCCTGCTCTCCCTCTTCTCCTCCTTCCCCGTGCTCAGCTGGGGGAACCCCGTGGGTTTTGCCGGGGGAACCCCTGGGTCTGCTCCTGGCCCCCCATCCCAGCAGTTTTAGGGCTCCGTGTGGGAGAAGGAAGGTTTTGCCACCTAATAAATTTAGATTTAATTTACAAGTGAAAAAGAGCGTTTTCTTTTGTAGCTGATGCTGCAGCCCAAATGTCTGAGCTTCTAGGGTTTAAGTCTAATTAACTGCATTTCACAGCTTATTTAAAGAAAAGAATGGAGGCATTAAAATTGTAAAATCTAATTTTTAAGTAAATCTTTCAGCACAAAATGAATGTCGCAGTCTCCCAGCCGCCTTGGCAATATATCTCTTGTCTTCAAATTTCAACATGAGCTTTTGCAAACATGAAATTATTCATTAGACCGTCTGGTAAAAGGATAAATAAGTGTCGCTTCACATCCAAGATCTCCCGGTTTTCCATTTAGCAAGAGATTGGTTTATTCAGGATTATGCAGAGGCCGATGGGAGGCGGGAGGGAACAGATAACCCAGTGGCCACGTGCTCTGCTCGGACTCTGCTGGGCCCTTTGGAGGAGCGGGCGCTGAATCTCCCTGGGATTTTGTCCATTTCCCGGGATTTTGCTGGTTTTTCTTTGCCTGGTCCCTTAAAGGCCAGCGCCGCTGTCCCACAGCCCCGGCCTCGCCTGTCCCCTCCCAGCTCCTCCCACCATCAAACGGAGTTTGTTTCTGCCCTCCTGAAAAAGGAATGGATTTTATGAAATTAAAACTATTATCTTAACCTCTCCATATTTTTTATCACTTTAAAAACCCCAGCGATTTGTCGTTTGCTTGATTAAAGTCACAATTAACTGTAGGAGCGAGGTGCTCAGTGCTGCTCCTGGCTGGATGCTGAGGCTCAGTCTCGGCGCTCCCGATCCCTCCCTGCCCCGGGCAGAGGCTGGAGGTGCCCGGGATGCTCGGGATGTGCTCGGGGTGTGCTCGGGATGTCCCTCGGGGTGTGCTCGGCCCTGCCAGCCCAGCCCAGCCCCGGGGCCGTGCCGGTGCCAAACTGCGCCGTAATTAACAGTGGGATGCGGAACGCAGCGGAGAAGTAATTAACAGCTGAGGAATGCATGGAAAAATGATGCTCATTAGCACACCCCACGATCCCGGGCTGGGACGGGGAGCTGAGGGTGTGGGGCATGGATTGGCACCGTGGTGCCGGGCTCTGGGGGCTGTGGGGGCTCGGGGAAGGGGGTCCCGCTTCCTGCCCCGTTCCCACATCTGGCAGCAGCAGCCAGGGGATGCTCCGCCCTGGGTTCGACAGGAAGCTCATGTCTGAGCCTTCGGAGCGTGTGAGATCACCTGGAGGTGGATGAGCTGTGTCTAGGAGCAGCGCTGGCGCAGTGTCCCCTCTCCAGGTGACATCTGCTCTGCGCTGCGGGACAGCCTGGAGCTGCCTCCTGGATGTGGGGGCATTCCGGGAAATAACGACCCACACAGGGGCTGGCCTCAGCCGAAATACCCCAAAAATGACTGGAGAAGTGAGGCCTTTCTGGTTTAGTTTCGTTTCGCACCAGTATCACACCAATGAAAGCAGAGGAGTGGCTGGCATCTCGTTCCAAGCCAGGGAATTGAGGCACAGGGAGCAGCATCGGTCCCCGGTGCAGCTCACTCCTGCCAGGGCTGCCCTGCTGGGTGCTGAGGGCTCCCTAGAGGGGTGGGTCCTCTGGAACGGGGACACACGGGGCCCTGGGTGGGGGGGGGGTTGCCTCCAACAGAGCGAGATCTGGGCCGATCCTGGGGAGCAGAAGCTGATTTTTCCCCAGCCAGGGCAGTACCACCGGATTCTGTCCCTCCCGTGCCTCTGAGCAGGGCTTTGCCCTGCCAGGATGGAGACAGGAGTGGGAGCAGGGCTTTGGGTATCTCCTTGCAGTGCTGCTATTTCTTGTTGTTTTTAATTCTGAATTACAATGCGTTTCTGCAGGCTCTACTGTACGCCCGGAATCACGCTCTGTGCTAAATCAGTCTGAGGCAATCAATGCTTTTCTAATGAATCCTGAATTCCTGATGTCAGGACATTGTGCTGTTGCTTGTTTTCTCCCTGCCCTTTCCGCTGGGTTATTCCTGTGAGCTGCAGAACACGTATTCCCGGTGTGTATATATATATATATGTATATATACACACATATATATACACATTATTTTTTTTCCCTTCCTCCCCTCTGCAGACCTCACTGGCAAAGTTAATGGTGTGTTTCTGGAGTAATTAGAATGATTTAAATGGCCTTGTAACAAAGTTCTTCTGCAGGAGCAGAGGCTCCTCACCCTCTGTATCTGTCATGTCCGGCCTGGGAGTGCTGGTGGAGGGCAAATGCGGTAGGAAACGGAGGGAAGCAGCCCCCAGCCAGGAGATCTGGCTGTGGGCAGGTGGGAATTAATTATCCATGGCCGGCAGCTCGGCAGGGTTTGTTTGTACACCTGGAAATCAGCGGCAGCGAGGGGGTGGCTCTTGCGACCCCTCTGTCCCCTCCCCTGGAGCCGGCAGGGCGGGGAGCAGCGCGGCGCTCCCCCTCTCCAGCCTGCCTGGGGGCCCGCGGGGGCCGGGTCTGGGTGGCAGGACCCTTGGCAGCCCCAGAAGCCCCAGGGCTGTCTGAGGGCTGAGATCTTGGCTGCAGGAAGGCGCTGGCTCTGCAACCAGCGCTGCCTTTTGAAGCCATCGCTGCCTCTGTCGTCCCCCTCCTGCCGAGTCCCCGGAGCAATCCCGCACCTGTCCCCCCCCAAGCCAGCCCGGGCCACCAACGGGGCGAGGAGGAGCCCAACCCCTGGATGCTCCCCGTCCCTGCACACCCAGCGTCTCTACTGGGGCCCCCAGGGGTGCTCTTGCCATGGCAACCACTCCAGGGTCAGCGGGGCAGCGTCGCTGATGCCACGGAAAGAGCAGCCCCGAGGCACCCCAGTGTCCCCACAGTGTCCCACAGTGTCCCCACAGTGTCCCACAGTGTCCCAGTGTCCCCACAGTGTCCCCACAGTGTCCCACAGTGTCCCAGTGTCCCCACAGTGTCCCACAGTGTCCCACAGTGTCCCCACAGTGTCCCACAGTGTCCCAGTGTCCCCACAGTGTCCCCACAGTGTCCCCACAGTCTCCCACAGTGTCCCACAGTGTCCCACAGTGTCCCCACAGTGTCCCCACAGTCTCCCACAGTGTCCCAGTGTCCCCACAGTGTCCCACAGTGTCCCCACAGTGTCCCACAGTGTCCCACAGTGTCCCAGGGTCCCCACAGTGTCCCACAGTGTCCCACAGTGTCCCACAGTGTCCCCACAGTCTCCCACAGTGTCCCAGTGTCCCCACAGTGTCCCAGTGTCCCACAGTGTCCCCACGGCCCTGCCTGGCCATGCTGGGATGGAGCCTGCCTTTGGAGACTCCCCTTGTGTACCCAACAGCGCCTCAGAAATTAAGAATCAATCCGATTATTCAAGCCCATAAACAACATCATAAAAATAACATCAATTTGCACAGAAAGGCGCTGCATTAATGCGCCGAAATAATGATGCACTTTTACAACATAAATTTACAATCAATCTTGCTTTTAACACCGTGAAACAACAGTTGGAGGAGGATCAATCCTTCGCCTGAATTAGACGCTTGAGTCAGAGATGCTTCGGGGGTTATTTTTGGAAGCTTTTAGCACCGGCTCTGGCGGGGCTGTCGCTGCCGGCTCCGTGCGACAGCGGCTCCCGCAGCAGCCGGCCCTGGCGGGGGGACACCGGGGGGTCGCAGCGGGAGCGGGGCTGGCTCTGCTCTGCCCGCCGAGCCCGGGGCTGGCTCTGCTCTGCCTGCCTCACCTGTCCCCGAGCCCGGGGCTGGCTCTGCTCTGCCCGCCGAGCCCGGGGCTGGCTCTGCTCTGCCTGCCTCACCTGTCCCCGAGCCCGGGGCTGGCTCTGCTCTGCCCGCCGAGCCCGGGGCTGGCTCTGCTCTGCCTGCCTCACCTGTCCCCGAGCCCGGGGCTGGCTCTGCTCTGCCCGCCGAGCCCGGGGCTGGCTCTGCTCTGCCTGCCTCACCTGTCCCCGAGCCCGGGG
>VZUI01013054.1:0-87659 GCA_013401135.1 Cettia cetti | reverse complement strand
AAAAGAAAAGAAAAGAAAAGAAAAGAAAAGAAAAGAAAAGAAAAGAAAAGAAAAGAAAAGAAAAGAAAAGAAAAGATGTAGCATTTCTGTGACAGAATCTGTTTTACAAGTTTAACATGGAAACCAAAGGAACCAGCTAAAAAATAGTAAATATCAGACTATGGTTAGAAATATTTTTTGAAAAAGCAAATCCTTTCTCTTTGTCCTTCTTACTCCAGGCTCCCCCATCACAGGCTCCCTGGAAGTGGGACTCAGGGATAATCCCCTAGAATACCTGAGGCGTAGAAGTCAACAGGATTAAAGCACCTCGTGCTCCTCAGCAGGTCATGTGATGGCCTCCTGATCCCAGCAGAGACCTCGTTTCCCAGAAAAGTTCTCACTTCATTTGCCTATATGTTGTTCTTGCCCTCCCTAAGCACAAGGAAATAATTCACAAAGCTTTTAGTAAGAAACAAACCCAAGAAAATCACTCTTACTAACAGCAGTAGTAGCTGAAGAAAATAATGGATGATTCATGTGCTCTTTGCCCAGCAGTAAAACAACAGTTGTCCTCTTGCAAGGGGCAGCTTCAAAGAATGTCTAACTTTTAAATCTGCTCATGCAGCTCTGTCAGATCTACTCAGGCTACTGTACAAGAAGAAAGAGGTGGGTGGTCTAGAGGCTGCCCAGTAACATATTGAGTAAAGAACACAGATATGGTGTTTGCAAACTGCAAAACAGGAGTCAATGGGTTTTTTTCCTGATCCAGTGACAGATGCTCAAAGTGCTTTCTGAAAATCTATTGGCAGAGTGTCTGTGTTCCCCACAAAACTGTTGAGAAGACTGTCATGCGGACTTCTGTGTGTCATCAACTGTGAAAATATTAATTCTAGGAGAACAAAAATTATTTTGTATATTAATTCCCTCACTTCCCTTTGCCATATGCTAATCTGAGAAAGGCAGTTTACACTGAAATGCAAAAATGCTTAATCAAATTTGTTCTGGTTTTGCCCTATGTTCACACTTAATATGATCCCATTTTATTTTTGTTTCCTGGTAAGAAAAAATAGTTTGCTCACAAATTCTTTATTTTTTCATTTTTAGGTTCACTGTTCTTCCTGTTTAACCAACCAGATTCTGCCACGTGTTTATTTAACCAACCATTTGATCTAAAGCATATAATCAAACTAAGAATTCTAGGAACTTACAATTGATTCTGTGTCCAAAGTCTAATTTTACTTCCTCTCCAATTGCCAGGGGTCAGCAATCATGTGCTAGGCAGAAGATGAAAGTTTATAATAAATGCCTGCATTTTGAAACTTGTAGGGGGTGGGGGCAAAGTCACTTGGCTTTCACCTAGAACATGTGATAATGAGATTAACCCTGCAGTGTATTTTGTGTGTAAATACATCTCGTGTAGGAATGGAAAGGGACATTGAAGGGTGTGCTGTAGCAGAAGTCAGCAGTGAAGCATTCCTTGTGGAGGGGAGGAATTCCTTCCACACACAGGCCTTTGGAGGGGTCAGAGAGAACACTCCACGCACTGAAGCATAATGCTGATGCTCTCCTGCTGCTCTGTCAGTATGCTGCTATTTGCCCTGGGTTTTCTGCTCGTCACCCTTCAGCCATCCACTGGGCAGTTCCCCAGAGTCTGTGCGAACGTGCAGAGCTTACTGAGCAAGGAGTGCTGTCCCCCCTGGGATGGAGATGGGTCCCCTTGTGGGGAGCTTTCCAACAGAGGGTCCTGCCAGAACATCCTTCTCTCCCAAGCTCCACTGGGACCACAGTTCCCTTTTTCAGGAGTGGATGACAGAGAGGACTGGCCCTCTGTATTTTACAACCGGACGTGTAGATGTGAAGGCAACTTCATGGGATTCAGCTGTGGAGAGTGCAAATTTGGCTTCTCTGGGCTCAACTGCACCGAAAGGCAAGTGAAAACAAGAAGAAACATCTTCCAGCTCACCGCCAGTGAGAAGAACAAGTTTCTTGCCTATCTTAACTTGGCAAAGAACATCCCTAGTCAGGACTACGTTATTGCTACTGGCACGTACACCCAGATGAACAATGGCTCCAACCCCATGTTCAGAGACATCAATGTGTATGATCTCTTTGTGTGGATGCATTATTATGCCTCTCGAGACACGCTCCTGGGTGGGTCCAACGTGTGGCGGGACATTGATTTTGCCCATGAAGCCCCCGGTTTCCTGCCTTGGCATCGGGTCTTTCTGCTGATGTGGGAACGTCAGATCCAGAGGATAACAGGAGATGAGAACTTCACCATCCCCTACTGGGACTGGCGAGATGCAGAGGACTGTGAGGTCTGCAATGATGAGTACATGGGTGGCAGACATCCCACCAACCCTAATTTACTCAGCCCAGCATCTATTTTCTCCTCGTGGCAGGTAAGAACCCACCGAGTAAAGGGGAAGGGAATTCCATCGAATTCTAAGCACTTAGGTGAGATGCACAAGATGAGGGCTGAGCCATACTGCCTTCCCTTAGATATTCCTGGAAAGAAAGTAAGCGATACCAGAGAGTAAATTGGATTTTATGTGGACATATTCTTCATTTGGAACTGTTCATTTGTAACATTTCTTTCTGACTGTAGGATTTAAGTTGTTTAATTAAGAACATAAAAGTTAAGTGGAAGGGGAAGTTATGCCTTTGTGTCCAAACATGGCCTTTGGCAGGTTAAACATGCTTGATAAACATGCTTGTGTGTCAGTTAGGTGAGAGAAGCAGGATTTATGGGTATAAATTTCTAGCACCATTGCAAAAGAGTATGTGACTGAATGATGGAAATAGAAGCAAAAGCTTTTCAGGCACTCTACCCCTCTCCCAGTGTATTCCTCCCATCCATAAGTTAAAAATTATCAAATTAAAGTAACCTGCTTTCAATGTTAATAAACAGACAAACAAGTAAACCAAACCTTTAGAGCAGAGAAGAATCAGCTGTGTAATTCACATCAGTAATTCAAAGAAATAGAGAAGAAATAATCTCTCTTGCTCAAAGGAGCTGAGAGGCAAACACAATAGTCATTCCTTTCAATTAAAAGCACTTCAAATGAGCCCATGGTGGAATTATGTCTATACATAAGTGATAAGGTCTCATATAGCTGAACTATAGTGTGCTGCTCTAACACTGAGAGCTTTTTTTGTCTTTTGCTCATCACTGCTACATTGCCTAAAATACAAAGGCAAAGGTCTATTAGCTTCAATAGACACACTCCATCATGACAATAGCAACAGTTGCTTCTGGCGTTGAAGTCTATGATTATGTTCCTCTAAATCTATCATCTATTTGTTTCTGCAGCAACAGCCCAAATGAAGGTTGGGCAGTTTTAGTGATTTAACAGAGGCAAATTCAAGCAGTTCTGGGATATTGTGGCATATTACAAATCAGCACCCAATTGAGCTTACTGGGCTGGTTATGTTGTATTTAATCTTGATCTGTGCTCTCTCAATAATAGAGGGTGTGTATATTCAAGAATTTGGAGATACAGTAACAGAACTATTTAGGCTATTCTCTGGCATACCTTTTTCTCCCTCAGAGACACACTGTTTATGAGACTAAAATTATTTTTATTGACATAGATTTGGATTATTGATATTACTTGGCCTCTGTGTCTTGGAAATTTCCTGGACACATTTAATTTAGTGTTTGTATAACCATAAAATAGATACAGATACAAATATACATTTTCATCCCGTTTTCTAAGATTCTTCTTATTTCTAGCAGTTTTAATTTGGATCAACACTTCTAGCTTTATTGGATTGCATTGTCAGAAAGAACTGGATCTTATGCTGTTCTGCAGTGGGCTGTTTGAATGATTGTGTGAAAATTGTACATGTGGTAAAGTGGATTAAATTAAACCAGAATTGGACTGGTTACGCGTGTCAAGTGGAGCTATCAATACACTATATTGGATGGGATAACCAAGGCAGGAGGAGGCAAAAAATACACAGGAATCAGCAAGTTGTTAGCAGAAATTTCTAAAAGACATGCAGTTGTCAGACAGTTGTGTTTGGCTCATCTTTTTTCAAAGGTTTTATTAATTGTGTCCAGATTCTTAAGATATTTCCATCTTGGTAATAAATACCCAGAAAATTTATTAGTAGCAATTAATATGTTTAAGAAACTGTCAGGTTTATAATTTCTCATTTAAAGTTCACTCCCACTAATGTAGTTTTTAAAAAAAGATTTTTTAATGTAAAAAGTTGATCAAAGAGATACTTTTGTATAACTTTAGGAGGCTTGGGAATAAAAGATAAGCTATGTTTAAAAGACATTCAGTGTGAATGTACATAGGTAAGAGCACCTAAGTTTTTTGCTGATGTTTTACATGTAATTTCTAAAAAATGCTTATCACACATTTTCAGCCACTTCTGAAAATGTTACAATTTTATCAAACTTCCAAAATAAGTACTAACTTTACCTTCAAAGGGTATTATTTCCCTCTAATATTTTCTATCTTTGTACGGCTCTCCTGTCTTATCTAGAGAGAGAATGAAAGAGATTGAACAGATCTGCATTTTCAGTCATGACTTTGGGTTAAAGATATTTTTTTATAAGCATTGAATCCAATTTTAAAAAATTTCATATTAGGGAATAACAGTCAATACAGTTCCTTTGAGTAGCACAGAGTAAGAGATCATAATATCACTCCAGAAAACCAAAAGGGAACAAAAATAGCCTTAGCTTAAACCCAAAACCAGCCACAGATCTGCTGCAGAATGCTCTGATTATCTAAGCTCTGTAGCTAAACAGCGTGAGTGAGGAAAAAAAAAAAAAAAGAAGGGGGGAAAAAAAGAGGAGGATCCAGAAATGTGAATGTGAAGGAATTTGAAGGAATTTAGGCTTTTAGCAAGCATTCAAAATAAAAATAGGGCAAGAGAAATCTTTGAATAGCACATCAATAATATGGTGTCCTTTTTAGAATTTTAAGTGTCTTTCCAAAACAAAACAATGCCTGCTATGTTAGGAAATGGTTTCGATTTATTTCAAAAAAGGTAAAGTGCCTATATGCAGAATAGCATCTCTCTTTCTTTTTTTTTTTTTTTTTTTTAATCCCAAAGAAAGGAGAAAATACTTTATTCCATTGAAGGGTTGCCATGGCAACATGGATACCCGTGGATACATGCTGAAATTCTTACTTTCACCTTACTTTTTCTTCAACATGCTACTGTTATCACTTGGCTGAGTGAATTATCCATCCACATTTTTCTCATATTTGTCATCTAAATGACGCTTCTGATTCCTCCCTCTTTTTTTACCAGCAAGGCTATCAGGAATCTTCACTGGTTTTGTTTGTTTGCTTAGCTCATGTTTTAGGGTGGGTGGGAAGGGTTTTCTCATGTTTTCAGTTAGTTGTTTGTGATGATTCAAGTGTTACACTCAGCATTAGGACTGCATGAGACATACTAATGCTTTAGCAATTTTTGCAATTCTATGTCAATTTAACAGAAAACTATATGGGAGTTTGAGATATTCCATGACATTTTAAGAGATTTTTTGTTGTTGTTGTTTTAGTGCTCTTTTCTACAATTATTCAAAATCATGGAATTGAAAAAAAAAAAAAAATTTAGTTGAAAATGTCCCTGTCCATGGCAGGGGGGTTGCACTAGCTGACCTTTAAGGGTCACTTCCAACCAGAACTGTTTTATGATTCTAAATAGTAGGAGGTTAAATTTTTCTCTTTTCTACACCAGAACTAATTTCAAGAAACAACTGAAGTCAATGGAGTTGCAAAAGCATATTTGCCTTCTGCAAATTAAAAGAAGAATCTTTCTGCTGGCAGTTAATGTTAGAGTCTGGGAATCCCCACAGCGTGCTAGACATAGGATGAAGAAAATACAGTTGGAGAATCTGAGTGCTATTTCAGTTTGCTATTGTGGTAAGCAGGAAACACCAGCAGCTTCAGCTCCCTCTATTCTGTATCTCCTAAGACTTGAGAGAAGCAATTGCATAACATGGAGAGCTGGCTGCTCTCGGATGTGCTGGGGTGAGCCTGCTGCCAACTCTTTGTTGCAAGCATGGAAAATTTCCCTTAGCACTTCATTCCATATCACCCTGAAGAACCACTTACACAAAAGCAAAGCTACTACAAAAGAGGAACAAGTTACACAAATAGAAAATGGATAAAATGCTTCTGAACTAATAATGACAGTACTTTAGGTCCATTACATGAAAACATGACTTCATAAGAAATATGAATTCAGCTATTCAGACACACTTATTTAATTCTAAGCACATTTTATCAGGGAAATGTATTGCTAGATGAATTGTCTGACAGCATTATATGAAAGATTATATTACATCTGCCTTTAAAAATGCAGGAAATTTTCAGAAATACAAACACCAGAAGCCAGTACTTCTTGATTCTTAAATCAGCCAAAATCTTACATCCATCTACTTGTGGTCACCCAAGGAAGTCACAAACATTATTTTTTATCACAACTTAATAGGTTGTGATGCCAGCTACAGGCTGGTACATTAAAAAGCAAGAGTCCAAATGGAGCAACTATAAAGAAAGAATTTATGAAGTGTTTTCTCTCATGTTATGCTTACATGGATTCTAAATTTGAAACATTTCCTGTTAGGAAGAGATACTTCTTCACATACCACTCATGACTACAGCAGGAAGGTATCAGAATCTGTGCACAGCAGAAGCAGCCACTTGGGTATCCTCAGCCTCCATGTCCCTGTGGCTGGCTGTCCATGGGATCTTGTGTGGGTGACAATGGAGCTGGCTCCCTGGACACTTGGCTGTCCACTAGTGTATAGCCATGCTTGCTCAGGGGTCACATAAAGTAAAAGATAAAGAATACACACCTTTAGAGTTGTATAAATCAATAACTAGATAGATTTCATAAAAACTGGGGGTTGTTAATAATTCTCCAGCAGAAGCAGCCTACCATCTCTCTCTAGAGAGATGTGTCTGAGTGATTTCACAGTAGACATGGAGACAGCAGCAGTGACAGTACTGCTTGGAGACAGCTGGAGAGCAGGGAAACACTGCCTGTCAGACCAGGAGGTGCAAGTGAATACTTCATCAGTAATTGCTAACAGACTTTCCTACTCCAGCCCAGCACCATTTTGAGGGGCTTAATTGGGTATGGGTTGTCCTCCAGTTCTGGGCTTCAAGAAAAAAGGTTAAACTCAGTCAGCTTTTACTGAAGGCTGAGAAAATACCTTGAAGGCCCCAGGTTTGCTTTAATGCTGTCAGTTCATGTTTGTCTCACCTCCTTTTAGCTTATGTTTCACAGCTCCCCCAGTTTATGTATGTGCCATAAGGGGAAGAAAAACAATTAAGGACCTCACCCTTTTAGATGTTTCTTAAAATTTCTTCAAGGCTTTGCTTTGCAATTTTTCTCCTTTTCTTTCAGTCCTCTACATGTATAATTTTCCATTCCTGCAATAATCAGGAGTGAAGAACCAGATATAAATATACACAGTCTCTTAAAACTCTTTTGCTGCAGATACAGAAGCTCTACAAGTTCCACCTATAAAAACAAAAGTCCCAAGGTACAGCTTGTACCAGGGATTTCCTTGCATTTTCCCAATTTGGTGAGTAAATGGCTTCTGGATGCCACTTAATTAGGATTAAATTATGCCAGGCCCCAAAAAAAAAAAAAAAAAAAAAAAAAAAAAAAAAAAAAAAAAAGAGAGAGAGAAAAAAAATTAAACCTCTTTATAGCTGCCAAACATTTTAAATCTAGTGTGAGAGCTGTGCTTTAATGACACTCCCAAGCAAGGTTGTGGGAATAAGTGGAGAAAGACAAAGAATGACAACGAATCAGTACAAAATCTCTTTTGGCTCCTTAACAGTACCCAAGGCTTTAACTCAGGAGTCCAGACTTCATGTAGGAAGGAGGTGAGGGGAAGTTTCAGGGAAGGCCATGAAATGCCTACATCGCATCTCTGTGGCTGGCACACATCAGCAAGTCAAATGGTTGCTCTGACTGTAGTCTGAAGTCGTTCTTTTAGGCTATCTAATCTGCAACACAGCACTATGAAAACACGCTGGTACAGCTTCTGAATGGGGGCTCAGTGGCTTCAGAGGAGAAGCAATACAAGGGATCAGTTCTAAAGGACACAGAGGTGTGGATTAGCCCTTTGAGTGTCTCTACTGCCCCAACAAACTCAGGAACTTCAAATCACTTTGTGAGTGAGCACCTATTTCAATACCATAGAGAATTCTCTTTTCCTAAATGTTTAGGTATATATTACCAGTGTTGAAGATCCTTGAGAGCACAGGCCTAATAGCAAAAATAACCTCAAGAAATCTGTCACAAAACTCCCCAAAGCTTTGAATTTAAGAACAGCAGTCAAAAGACTGAACATCACTGAAATCTTCTGTAATGCAGTTCTCTTTATTTTGGCACAGGGGCTGGTCTGTGCAAGCAGTTGCAAAGTAAAAGACAAAAGGCTTTCCCATTTTCCAAAGGTGTGAGACAGTATCCTCTGCAGTCTGTTTTCTAAGAAGCTCTCTGAAGAGCTGTGTTCAAGATCTCAACTGCGGTGCACAGAGGGATATCTTTTGCGGGGCAGAAGCAAGGCTGCGTGTTCTGGACTGCCATCTACTGGTATTTTCTCTGCTCAGTACTTACATAAGCTTTTCGTCACGTCTTCCTAACAATTTCCCCGGAACTGGTGAATTCACTGTCTCGGGTGAACTGACAAATTTCCTCAGTTCTGTTCTCAAAGGGAATAAAATATCATATTTTAAACCAATAAGTTTATAGTAGAAAGTATTCCTGCTGAAGGGAAAGAATGCAATTATGTGACCCATTTAATGTATGCTTTATACAGATTACATCCAAAAAGAACCATTTGACTGATCTATGTCCTATTATTACTTACACATCACATGACTGTTAAAAGAGCAAATTATAGTTTCAGAATAGACCCATAATTAATATCACCTAGGTTACATCTTTCTGGAAAAGCATTCTGGTTAATCTTATGCTGTGGCATTTCTTGACCATAACTTTCCTTCTAACATCTGGCTTCTGTTTAGGATGAATTTGGTTAGTCAGACAGTTAACCGTCTGAGACGTAAAAGTAAAAACATTAGCACTCTAAAAATGTACAAGCCTCATGGCATTAACAATTACATTAAATCCCACTGAAATGGATAAACAGAACAGAGGGGAAAGTTTCTTTGTTTAGAGATATATTTAAGCTCATGCTTGAAGATTCACTGTCTGAATATCTGAAAACTGGGTCTTGAACACAGCATGTGATTCCTCTTTAGGACACAATGAGGATATATCCCCAGGGCAGTAGGAAAAGGATGAAAGATAGGAGATGACAGGATGGAGAAACCAGGAGATATGAACCTAGATAAAGCCCATAGGAGAGATAACTAGAAAATCCACACAGAGGTAGTTTCTGAGACAAGCAACAACTGAGAAACAGGTTGCTTCACCAGCCAAGCCACATTTGCCTTCACCACTAATGCACTTCTAGAGACACAGAATGGTACATTTTATAAACAAAGAAATTACTAGAGCTTCTCCTGAATCATCCACCTATTTTCCTTTTAATGGGAATCAACTCACTCAGTAACACAAACCACTCACAAAACCAGCATAAACTATGGTTTGTGATAATAACTGTGGGCCTCTCCCTGTCATTGCCTCTCCTTTCTTGGCGGGGATTCTTGGAAGAGACTCCTTAGAGACACACTGACCTGAGTCCCTCTTAGAGGTACAATCCTGACCCATTTGGTGAGCTTCTGAGGCAAATGTGCTCCTGCAACTCTCTGCTGGAAAACTACCTACAACCTCCAAGGGCAGTAGTTTTAACCGACATGGACAGATTGCAGCTAACAGAGCAGTATCTAAGGATAAATTTCTCTGATAAGCTTTCTTATATGCCTCCTAAAAAGATGAGAATTTTTCCATGATATTCATAGTCATAGAAAATTTATCATTTAAGATCTCCAGATTCTTAAGGACTCTGTTATATCACCAGCTTCATCAAACATTTTCTGTGAATTTGTCGTCAAACCATTTACAAAAGGATTCATCTAATCTCCTTCCAATTGTTCAAAAGTTAGTTCAGCAGCACATCAACTTGCCTTTGGCTCTGTCTTTAGTTAGTTCAGAAGCACATCTGAGCCTTCGGAGTGTGATTCATCGCACCCTAATGCAGAAGTAGAGCATTAAGTTGAACACTCTTAATTTTGCTTCCCTTGCTAACTGCAGTCCAGAGACAGTTTTTGTATCAATTTTTTACTCATTTTATTTCATTGGCTTAGTCAATGGAGAGAGTCAGGCACCCCTAGAGGTAAGTACATCTCACCTACCAGACATCTGGTTTATGAGACCTGAATCACACTCAGGAGATGCCTCCCTCTCCCCAGACTGCAGAGGTGATCCTAAAGTGTTGCTTCAATCTCACACTTTCTGTGTGGATAGTATAGGTGAAATGAATCTCTCACCCACTTCCTTCAACAGAGAATCTAATGTTCTTCCATCTCATTCAAAGCAGAGATGACTGCTTTCACTCACCTTCTTGTTCATTGTTCTGGCCCATGAAATAAAAATACACCTTCAGGATAAAAGAAGTTGGGCTTTCAGTATTAGGTGTTTTCTCCCCTATGATGTCTCCCTCACTAATGAGACCTATTCTTTCCTCACCCCAAATTTCTCATTAACCACATTGATTACTTGCTACCTGCAGAATCCTGTGTATTAAAGTAGTTTGGAGTTGTATTAAAGTAGTTTGGAGTTGTATTTGTTTTAGTGGTTTTTTCAGAAGGAAAGTAAAACAATAGACAGTTGAGTTTGATTCTGAGCCTCAACGTTACCTGCTAAGGCTACAAAACAGCTTTTGAAAATTCTGAGCCACTGCTGCTCTGTTTCATTCTCATAAACCCACCATTGAACTACCTTGCTCTTCCAAGAGTCTCAAATTGGCCTGGCAGCTTCTGCAGATCATCTGAGAAATATTGACTTTTTATGCCATTGTAATTGGACTTTTTCTGTGAACCCAGAACATTTATATAAATGATACTGATTCTGGAAGTATTTTACATTTTTATCCATCTCTCTGATTAAGATCCTTTCACAATATTCATCACTTTTCAGTTGGTGATATAAGATAATCTCCACAACATTTCTAGGAAGTACAGCAGCAAATTTTCCCATTTCATACAAATAGCATCATTGAGACATAGAGAAAGTAAGTGTCCATTTACCCTGGCAAAGTACACACAGATATTTTCACAATAATGTTTTTCATATTTCAAGTCAACATTTCCTACTCTTTACTGTGTGGGGTAAAAAACTCCTGTGATTATGGCTTTGTTCAGTAGCCTACTGAAGCCCCAAATCCTCCATTTAGCAAACTCAGCAGCAGATTTAACTCTGTGTCCTGCAGCATTAGTGAGTAACACTGAATTTAGCCTCAGTGAGTTTTCAAGAGCATGAATGATTTGATGTCCTAGTCCACATGGGTAATTTCAGATACAGATCAGTGTATTATTTCAAAATGTGCACTGTATAAGAGGACTCTTTTCTATGAAATAACCATCTTATATTAAAATCATACACATAAAATGTAAAAAATTATGTATAATCTTGAAACAAACTTATTACATCGTACATTTTCTTTGTTCTTAAAAAAAATCATCAAAGTACCTCTTTTGTTTTTATTTTTCTGTAATTGCAACTCCTCTAATAGAAAGTGTTTTATACAGGTAATTTGCACTCGGTCTGAAGAGTACAACAGCCAACAGGCTTTATGCAGTGCCACAAGCGAGGGCCCTATAAGGAGAAATCCTGGGAACAATGATAAATCAAGGACCCCAAGGCTCCCATCCTCAGCTGATGTCGAATTTTGCCTTTCACTGACTCAGTATGAATCTGGACCCATGGATAAAATGGCCAATTACAGCTTCCGAAACACTTTGGAAGGTAACATGCTTTATTCTGTTACACCATTTCCATCTGTAAATTGATTCTCTCTGGGGTTAGAGTCTACAAACTCTGGGCAGTCTGAATTGATTTCATGAAGAGTAACTGTAAAAGAAAGAAAAAGTTATTCCTGCTTTCACCTGGAATAGCAGCAGACAGAAAGAACCACATTAAAGGCATTTGAAAACCAACCAGGAACTATAGACTAGATCTGTTAAGTCTAAGTCTGTTGGGACATACTGTGTCCTGTTACAGCCAGCACCAGGCACTGCAATAAAATACAGCACAGAGAAAAGGAAAACATCCAATAATCTGCGTGTGCACAACCATGTGGCCATGGAGGGTACATGTTTGCCCTGGAATTGCCCTGGGACCAAGCTGGATAACAAGGGTAAAAGAGGGTGTTGCCAGCTGGCACATTATGTCTACATCATCCCACTGTGAACTCCACAGGAGAATTTTCCCAAACTCTAAGGAACACTATATGACACTTAGTATAATTTCCAGAAGAATTTAATTGTTTATCTTAGTTCTCTAGCTATTCAATCTGTTTTGACTTTTCCTAATTGGCTAGTAAGAAAAAGTTCTTTACTAAAAGAAATTCGTAATTGTCTACTAAACTCTTTCAAATCTTGTAAAATTGCTAATAAGCAAGGATAACATGCACAATAACATATTTATCAATAAATATATTCCTACAATATCATGTATCAGCTGAATCAAACATGATCTACTTTTGATCTCCCAGAGCTTTTGGTTTGCAAGGAACTGATTAAGGGCATAACAATACAAAATAGCAGTAAGAGTGAGGATAAGAAAAGAGTCACAAAGATGGTAAGATGGATGAAGCAACTCTTTTCTGAAGACTGGTTGAGAGAGCTGGGGTTCTGTTCAGCCTGCAGAAGAGAAGGTTGCAGGGGAAACTTGCTGGGGCCTCCCAGTACATTAAGGGGGCTTATAAAAAGAAGGGAGAGGGAGTTTTTATATTTCGGCAGAGGACATTTTTATATGCCCCAGAGGACAAGGGGAAATAGTTTTAACTGAAAGAGTGAAGGTTTAGATCAGCTATTAGGAAGAAATTCTTTACTCAGAGGATGATGAGTCATTGGCACAGGTTGCCCAGAGAAGCTGCCCCATCCCTGAAAGTGTTGGTTTGGAGCCTGAGCAACTTGATCTAGTGAGTAGCTTCCCTACCCATGGCAGAGGGGTTGGAACAAGGTGATCTTAAAGGTCCCTTCCAACCTTAACCAATCTATGATTCTAAGACAGTAAAAGTTTTAATATGTTCAGTCTTAGTCTTAATGCAGTGTGGAATGCCATAACCCATTTTGGGAAAAATGGACCATTTTCTTTTTTAAAAATAGTCAGAAATTCAGAATTTGTCTGTTGCAGTCTAGAAAGAATCCAGACAATCATTGTCTGTGTCCTGAATATAACTGTGATTTCTGTCCTTGAAAACAGAAACTACATGAAGTATTGGAAAGAAAAAGGTGACATGACAGAGTAGAGGTCTGCCTACATTTTACTCCATAAAGTGTGTGAATAGATGCAAAAGGTAGAGTAGAAGGAGTAGAGAAAAAGGAATTGAAGTGAACAAGTAATGAATTACTGAGGGTCTACCATCATGCTACTGGTAGTGTAAACAACAGCAAAAGCACAGTCTGTGTGAGTTCTTTTATTTTGCTTTTTAACCTGAAATATTTCAACACAACTGTACACCACAGGACCACAAACATTTATCCCAACCAACTTATTTAGCTAACCAGATACTGAACTGCAATGTGAAGTCAAGAATTCATGGTTAATATTGAAAAAGATGGTGGAAAGTTTTAAAAGAAATTTTACTGAAAAAATACCTTATCATTGCACTGCCTCCTTTCTTAAAAATGGCTTAGTTTTTTGTTCTGTAAAGATGCCAAGCTTAGATTGGCAACTTGCATTTACTGTGTCTGTGCCTCCTTCTTCTTGATTGCGTTCTTACAAACCTGCTAAAACTTTGTAGTTCCTAACATTTTGTTCTTTTTCAAAGCAAAATATTTTTCAACCACACTTTACTTGTTTGCACAATTTTGTGCCAATACACCCAAAGTCAAGTTCTAATTTCTTTTAGATCCCAAGTAAATCCAAAGCAAGTGCATTGACCTTATTGGAATTACTCTAGGTTTACAAAAGGTGATCAGAACTAAGACAGTGACTGTAACTGAGCAGTTCTTGATTTACACCAATGTGAGATTTACACCTCAGTTTCAGTTCTGTAATGCAAAATACTTGTGATCACATATAACATCCCCTTCTGGGCAAAACTATGCTTTTTCACTCTTCGGTGTAGTGGAAAGAAGGCTAAAACTTTTATCCTTCAAAGGGGAAAGTATCAGCATCATTATGAGCAGATGATGGTAAGCCAGACTGAAATTTCTGTTTGACTAACATAAAATGCTGCTGCAGAGACCGAAATTATGTCACTGAAGAATTTATATCAGAACAGCCATAAACAGAAAAGGTCAATATTGTTCAATAAAACACTCCCATGAGGCTGTGCCCATGAATTGTCCTCTCGCTCTGTGACAGACCAGATTCTGCTATGAATGAAAAGCAACAGGTTAAGAGCAGTTTACACTTTGCCCCTGGAAGCAATTATTTTAAATAGGATTTGTTGATTAGTGGTCCTAACTGGGGAACACTGCTGACTTCATTGGAAACTTCATGGATACAAGAAAACAGAACATCAACCTAGTTTAAAAGCATCCAGAAAGTTCAGAAATGGATTAGCTGACTGCAATTAAGAAATTTCATTTCTTTGTTTAGTTCAGTTTTGGTGTGTGACACCTTGAATGATACTTCCTAAGAATAAGAGATGGCTGAAAAATTTAGATTTTCTTTTTCACGATGAGCAGATTCCACAGCTGAAATTAGTTTATTCACAGCAACTTCAAATTAAAATCAGGGTCTTCTAAGTTTTGCACTAAGTCACAGAAGAACATTAAAAAATTCTAAACCCCTGTATCACTTTCATTATTCATGAATTAACTCGTGACGAATGGTATCAAGTCAAACTATGACATAGCATTCCATTGTCTGTCACAGTTATGTATTGTTCCTGTTATTCTGTCATGAAATAATGGAATAAAACATAACAAATTTCAAGAATGTAATTTCATTTCAATAGGACATTTTCCTTCTCTTTTTTCTGAAATGAAAAACTTGCATCTGGAAAACTTTTCTCAGTATTTTCACAGCAATTTATAGAGCTATAGAAAAAATGGTTTCTAAAAATGAAATAAGCCAACAGAAGACTTCTAATTGAAAAAGTTTCAAGCTACAGCCAACATTCCTCACCCAGCTTAAACCTCCACCTCTAGGTAAATTCATGTTGCACACTGAGAAAATGTCAAGTTGCAAGGAGCCATTGCTAGAGAACTAGAAAGACTACTCAGCACAGATCACATTGAAACTCTACAAGACAACATTTAAGAAAAAAAAAAAAGTAGATAGTGACATGGTCTAAATTAGATAATCACAAACTTTCATTTACTCCAGTCACATAGGTCAAATTCTATGCATCTTGCAACTAGCTCACTCTAGAGGGATTATAGTAATAGCACCACCTGAAAAAGTATGTAAGATTTAACCCTGAAAAATTTCCTGTGAATATGCCAATGGCATAAATACGGCACAAATATAAGCCAGAAGAACATCACTAACTTCAAAGAGCTTCAAGAATATGGCCTTAAAATTCTTATATCCCTCCTGTTTTACAGCAGATGCATCTATCTGATCTGAACTTCTCTAAAACATGAAAACTTTATTAAAGTAAAAAGCCAACTCAGGAGAACGAGATCATTTAGACTGGAAAAGAAATTTAAGAACATTGAGTCCAACCATAAATCCAACACTGTCATGTCCATCACTAAGCCATAGAATCACAGAATCATTAAGATTGGAAAAGATGTCTAAGATCTCCAAGTCCAACTATTAACCTGCAATTTTCACCATTAAACCATATTTACAGGTACCATATCCAGATCTTTTGTAAACACTTCCAGGCATGATGTTTCCTACCACTTATCTGGACAGCCTGTTTCAATACCCAGCCACCCTTTTCATGAAGAAATTTTTCCTAAAATCTCCTCTAAACTTTCCCTGTGGCAACTTGAGGTAATTTCCTCTTCTGCTCCTTGCTGCCTGTGAGAAGAGACCCCTGTCATGCTGCAGCCTCCTTTCAGGCAGTTGTAGAGTGATAAGGTACTTCTGAGCTTCCTTTTCTCCAAGCTAAACAGTACCAGCTCCCTCAGCAGCTCGTCACAGCACTTGTGCTCCAGACCCTTCCCCAGCCCCGTTGCCCTTCTCTGGACACGCTCCAGCCCCTCAATGTCTCCCTTGCAGTGAGGGGCCCAGAACTGAACACAGGATTTGAGGTGTGGCCTCACCAGTGCTGAGAACAGGGGGACAATCCCTGTCCCGGTCCTGCTGCCACACCAGGGCTGATCCAGGCCAGGATGCCATCGGCCTTCTTGGTCACCTGGGCACACACTGGATCACGTTCAGCTGCTGTCAACAAACAGGTCTTTTTCTAATGGGCAGCTTTGCAACCACTCTTCCCCAAATCTGTAGGATTCATGTTGTGAACCATCACTTCACCTGGTTGAACCTCATCAATCAATCCAGCCTGTCCAAATCTCTCTGCAGAGCCTTCTTCCAGTCCAGAGGAGGGCAACAGGGGTAGTGAAGGGTCTGAAGTACATGTCTTATGAGGAGCTGCTGAGGGAGCTGAGGTTGTTAGCCCCAGGAAAAGGAGGCTCATGTGAGACCTTATCACTGTCTGAAAGGAGGTTGTAGCCAGGTGAGGTTGGTCTCCTCTCCCCAGAAACTAGCAGCAGGATGAGACGACATAGCTCCAAGCTGTGCCAGGAGAGGTTAAGGTTGGACATCAGGAGGAATTTCTTCACAGAAAGTGTGATTAGACATTGGAATGGGCTGCCCACGGGGGTGGTGGGGTCATCATCCCTGGAAGTGTTTAAGGAAAGACTGGACATGGTGCTGAGTGCCATGGTCAAGTTGACATGGGATATTTGATCACATGTTGGACTGAATGATCTCAATGGTCTTTTTCAACCTCACTGATTCTGTGATTCAGCAGATCAACCATCCAGCTTAGTGTTTTCTGCAAATTGACTGGGGGTGCAATCTATCCCCTCAATATGCAAAATGCAAAGCAGAGTTTGACCTTTAAAGTACCAGCTATCTTTACCACTGGCCTAGAAAGTCACAAAACTAAAATTTATTTTGTAAGAAATTCTGTTTTGCAGTTCAGAAAACCACTTGCAAAACTGTTATGGATATTTAAATGATGCTAGGGATGCCAGAGATGCTTAGCATTTCCCCAAGATAATTAAAGCAGATAGGATTGTTGGAATGTATCCTCCATTTCTGTAGCACTTTGCAGTGCTAATGCTCTCTGAGCTCTGCATACCGGCTGCTAAGTGTAGTTACAGCACTTCAGTCAGTGGCAAATGAGCAACTGAGGAAAACACTACCTGCTTTCAGTACATAAAGTTCTGCACTTGACTGATTGTGCATGGACTTCTATGGTCTGTACTAGCAGATTACAAAATCCACAGCTAATATAATTAAGTACTCCATTAAAAGACATACACCTGACCTAATTGCATGCTCAGTGAGAGCCACCTATATCCCATCCTGAAAACTGTCAGGCAGCCTTAATCTTGAGTGGAATCATTAGTTTCTATTATAATAAACTTTGGTCTGAATTCCCATCTGATTTAATTTGGCCTGGCTCAGTAAAGCTACTTCAAATCCACTGAATCACTGTTGCTGATCAACAGTGTTATAAGCAGGAGGAGAATGAGGTTTATGAAGCTCTAAAACTGATTTTTCTCCTATCCAAATCATCAAAGAAACTTCACTTCAGTGATGTATGTCCTGATAGCAATTTCTGATGCACCATGATCAAGCAAGGGTTTATAAGAATGTCTCAATGTTACAGCTTCCTATACTGGCCAAGGTGATTTAATAGCTCACTGCAGTCTCCCCATCCATTTGTCAGTCCTTTTTGGGTACAGTCACTTGTTCTCATCATATCCTTACATGAGAGTCTGCCTTTTAGTGGCCTAGGAAAAAAACCTGACATCCCACACTCCAGGGTAGTTTACTTCATCAGTCCTTTTGTGAACTGATTTCACTGACTATTCTGGCAGTAAAGTTAGTGCAGAGGAGAGGAAGGCACAGCATGGGGCAAGGCAGCTGGAGGAAGAAGAGTTCCCCTATACAGAGAAGAGGAACTCTTATTTCAGCTCACTGCTTGTACCTGTAGTCTCACGTCCGCTTTAGAGGTGATTTTACTGCAGCTACCTCAGTAAAGTTTCCTGTACTCTGAAAAAAACAAAACTGTGAAGTTTTCACATATGTTTTTTGGGTAACTCCACTCTACTATGTCATCCTGCATAGCTGATTGTACTGAAGCCTTTTAAAAAGTCTGAGAGAAAAGAATAAGATCCAAGCTAATAAGACACAGTGACATCACATCATGGCTTTATTCCTGATAACTTAAAAAATTATATGGAGTTTTCATAACAAGAGATCAGATATTAGAACTTCTCACATGTGGGGCTAAACAAGACATTACCTTTGAAACTGACTGCATGCACCCCAATTATCTGGAGCCAGAGGGTGGGGTTGCTAAAGCTGTTCCAGTACAGAGATTTTGATGATTAAGATAAATGGCTTATGTGCAGATGTTCCATGAAAATCTGTCCAGAGCCAAAATGAGTATTCTGTGTATTTTTATGGATTATTAGATCAAGTCTTTGCAATGCATTAAGAAATGTAAAAAGCATCCAAAGTCTGATATCAAACATCTAGCTGTCTACCCAAACCCTGCAAAAAGTTTTTCTTCCCTTAAATATACTTTCACACATAATGAAGTGGAATATAAATGGAAAAATTGCTTCAGAATGATATACAGATATATGACATCCAGTTAATGTTTACAGAAATGTCCTAGTATTGCTAAATTGACTGATTCCAATAACCATGTGCTGTGGCCAGCAGCAATAAAGCCAAAATTGTTCCCACTGCTTCCTGTGAGTTCTGGACTGTCAACGTACATGATTCTTCATAAATAATATTTTACTCTTTTTTCCCCTGATTCAACAGCTAGGAAACATAGCATTCACCATCATGCGGATTTCTGTGGGCCCAGTTTTCACTCTGAGAACTTTTATTTTTTGCTGTTTATGTCACCAAGCAGACTCTTCCAGAATCCTGGTCCGTATCTGATGTACTTAAATTCTGCAGGTGTTAATGTGTTCTTCTTTGTTTCCTAAATCCAGACTTACTTTACCTTAAAGACTTATAATATTCATAGTAAGCCAACTCTACCTTCTCCAAAGGTCCTAATTATAGTTCAACTCTGACTTCCCCTGAATTTCTCAAAAGCTTTGTCATACTATAGACTCAGAAAGATGGATGGTTATTATTATATTTTGTTCTTAGGAGCTATGGTTACAATTTGATTCTTATTATAAGTACCAGTGGATTTATGCCAGATGCTCTCCATTTGTTTGAAGAGGTTGACTGACAACAAAAAGCCCAATGAGGGAATTTAGAGTGGCAAAGTAATGCAATAATTTCACACAGAAGATCAGAGTCCCAGTGGGGTGTAAAACTCAGGTTTCCAAGTTCAGAGTATGACCCTACTCACAGGGAAACACTAGCCAGGTCTCAATTAATACCTTGTGTGACTCAGAGAGGAGCAAATCCAGAGCAAAACAGCTGAAACTGTGGACCCAAATTCCATGTTACACCTTAGGGTTTTCACAGGGAAGGGTGGTTTGGTTTTTTTTTTCATATGGGCTGTAGTTCAGTCCCCTGAAGTGAACACCCACTGATAGTTGACACATTTAAAATTTTCTACAAAAGGAATCCAGTTTGCAAAATCAGAAATTGCCCTGTGGTGTGAGTCACAGAGTCAAATAGCAAGACTGTTGGGAGACTCACTTCAAAAGTATATTACTGGTTCTCATTCATATGCTAGTTCTTGGTCCAAATAAGCAAATAAAGGAAGTGTTCAAAGTCCATTAGGAATTTCCCATAGAAAAAAGCTAGTATCTTAATTTTCTCCACCTTGTAGGTATGATAAACTGCAACAATATTTGGGAAACACTTAGGATCAACACAATGATCATATTGTTCACAGCTCTTTTTATTTGATAATTAAGTTGTGAGGATGTTTTAATGTGCCTCTACTATATTTCCTCATCATACAGCTTACAGAAATTGTGAGAGGAAGACACCTTCAGTAACCAAATAAAAGCAACAGATACGAGAGATTTTGTGGCATGGGTTAAATATCAGGACTAGCATAAGGTTCAGAAATAGACTGGGAGGACAGCACAGCTTTCTCCTCCTGTTGTCTGGGAAAATCCCAGAGAAGGATCAGATGGTTGAGTCGGCTTTTACGAGGAGTCCTTGCAAATAGGTTGGAAGCAGCGCTGATGGGATGATGAGTAGGGCTGTAACATCAGAGTTAAATATAGACAGGCTACCAAGATAAAAACTAATGCACAAACTGGTTTTTCAGTATTTCCTGCTTGGGAGTTGGTCTGTGTAAACTCTTCCTAAATCCCATCTTTTAAGTGTCCTCCAAAATAACAGCGGCCCACAGATCTCCATCCTGCAAGTCTGACTGTAAAAGGTTATTGATTACTCACCAAATCCTTCTGTAGAGATTATAGCTTGTATTGTGTTGGCTCCTATCAATAAAAGAACGTGTTCTATAGAGACAAACATTAATAAATGACTGGGTATATGATGAGATAAAAAAAACTGGTTTAATTTAGCAGCCTGTAAGTATAGAGATTAAAAATAAAAATGAAGTGAATAAGTTTTCTCAACATAAATAAATGTCCACACATAAATGTCTATAGGGATTATGTTGCGTTTTACCAGCCAGACAAATTGAACAAAGAAATTTAAAAATATAAAGCAATTAAGCAGTACATTTGCTGACACGCTGCATTAGCTACATGGCAGGAGTTTTAATTTAGCTCACTTTAATTTCATCTTTGCTATGCCTTCAAAATATATTAGCACTCCTTTACAAGTTTTCCTAAGCTCTTGTCTAAAAAGCTGAATGTAAATGAAGGGAAAGTAAGTACTTTGATCTTCACTGTTACTGAAAAAGGAATTATACACATTGTCATATCAGCATATGATTTTCTCTTGAGTCTACAGGCTTTGCTGATCCACAGACAGCGATATCAAACCCAGCACAGAGCGGTTTGCATAACGCACTTCACATCTACATGAATGGCTCCATGTCCCAAGTACAAGGCTCTGCAAATGATCCTATCTTTGTGTTACACCATGCATTTGTTGACAGGTACGTTTCATTTTCCTAAGTAAAACTAATTCATTATGTGGTTTTGTTTTTGTGGGGGTTTTTTTTGTTTGTTTGGTTTTTTTTACAGTGGGCTTTTCACCTGCATTTCAAAGAGAGCAAACATTTTACATGTTTTTACACACAAAAGGTTTTCAGATATGTAGAAAGGAGCTGTGCTGTTATTTGAGAGCACGTGTCTTTCCTAACCAGTCTGTATGTTCACTGGATTAAATATAATTTGATGAGTTGACAAATGCACCCTACTTTTATTAAAAAGGTAAAAATAGTTCTTCAATGATGTCATAATGACCAATATATATGGATGTGTATGTCAGGAAGTTTGGATCAAAAGTGAGTGACTCATTTTAACACCACTGTAATCATTTGGAGCAATTCCTTTACATTCTAAATGTCAGCGCTGTTTTAATTTCTATTCCATAAGGAAAATCCAAGCCTGCTATTCAGAAATAAAGAAGAAAAAAAATCTGTATTTAAGTGGGACAAACAAAATTATGACTGCCTCTTGATGAAAGAGAAGAGTACATCTGTGCAGAATGAAAAGAGAGCAAACAGATACCATGTTTATTAATTAGAAAGGGTAGGAGAGCACAGTTTTTCAAGAAACTGGTGAAATTGCTACATTAAGGGCAGCATTCCAAGATTTCATTTCTGTGTCACTATACTACATGTGAATGGCTACAAACAATTTACTCTGGACTGCATTTATACCAAATTGTGATGACTAAAAAGCAATTTAAAAAAAGCGCTAAACAAAGAACTGTAAAAGCCACACAAACATCACTTGTTCTGGAGCAGTTTATATTTTCCTATCCATCTTCCACTTTTTATCCACTGAATGTTACTTGACTAATGCATTGCTTCAGACAAAAATACCCCAAAACCTATTACCCTGTACAAACTTCCATAAATCTGCAAGTTCAGAAACCTATTGTCTGGGACTCTGCCTGTATGCTGTAAGGTGCCTATTGAGATGAACACCAAAATGGTTTCTTCATTTGGGCCACTGAGGCATGCAGCATAGGAGGGATGCAGATTACATCTTGCAAGCATCATCTTGCAGTCTGAGGCAGTTCACACCAAAACTCTTATGTAAAATTTCGTCTTATTTAATCAAAAAGGTATTAATGTAAAAAGAAAAAATTGAAGTTGGGTTTTTTTCCTCGTATATATTTAAGGTATAAGAGGACTGAAAAAATAAAAATAATACCATTTATATCTAAATATATAGATATAATATATATTTTTTATATATATATACACACTGTATTTAATGAGCCTACTGATTATACTCCTCACATTTTTCCCATCCAGAAAGAGCATATCAAGTCTTATCAGGTCACCCAGGCATCAGTGGAATGGTTCCTTCAATGGCTGACCTACATGTCTTCTGCTCCTCATATCGTAGGGTATAATTAGTCTTCTGGAGGTGTCAGTTTGAAAATCTTTTACTTGAAAAGCTTTTCTTGAGGACATTTTAAAAGTTACACAGTGTAGCTTAGCTGTGATTTAACATATCCATGCATTGACTGCTTCACAGGATGGATGTATGAGGGTTTCAAGTGTGGTTACTAATCTCAAGCTGGTGCCTGAAATTAACTTTCCAACGTATAGGCTATTAAAAATAATGGATCAATTGAATATTGAGAGAAAAGGAACACAGAAGAGAAAAAAGTATGTTGTTCCGTATCAAAAGCATTGTTTTCCTTAGATACTGACACTTGCAGGAGACCTATGCACCTCTTAGCTCCTACTCATTGCAGGGCTTAAATAGCACCTTGGTATTCATGCTGACCCTTTCCATAGAGGAATTTCAGTCATCAAGAGTCCCTGGAAATAATTCTCATAAATGCAGTTGTTATCAATTTTAAAAGACAAAATTATTTGCAAAAGATAATCTCATTAAACTGTGCTAGTGTTGAGGAAAACCACTGCAGAGGCTCTGTGGGGGCAATAGAGATATGCATGATGCAACCTCATCACCAGTGCTCTGCAGCTGCTCTGGATGTGGGCCTTAGTACACACAGATGTAAAATCTGAGAATAATGCTGCCTTTTGTGTAGGTGACAGAAAAGTATTAGCCTGATTCAGGTTACTTAGCAGCCCTATCTGTGACAGATTAATCATGCTTTTAGTTATAATTAATAAGTAGGTGATTGATAGGTACATACAGTACATTTTAGAAAACCCTGTTCCTCTCCTACGTAGACTTGGCGGGCTGCAAAGAAATTCTTTTCTGAGAGGCAAGTAAGAATACAAAGAGTAGAGGAAGCGGGACAGTCTCCAGAGCAGCAGAAGCACATTTTTTGGTCCTTATCAACTTTTCTCATTTGGGCAGAATACTTTTGAGCTGACTGCTATCACTACATTGGGCCAATGGGCTTTTAACTAACTTTTCAACTGTATCTTCTGATGACAGCAGCAAGCACAGTCCTACTGTATTTGCAGAGGCAGGGAGCAACTCCGTGTCAGGAAATCAAGAATGGTCCAGCACTTTGAGCAACCAAGTAGGATCCCACAGAGGAATTTCCTCACTCAGCTGCAAATTCCTTGGGTGAAATCCATCACACAGCTTGCTCTCCCAAACTTTCATCCCCTGGAGATGTGTTTCCTTCCCATTGATTTCAATGAGGCTTTTGAGGAGCTGTGGATCTGAGCTTGAGCTAACCCATCTGTACAGTGGGTGATATTAGATGCCTACGCAGCAGGGATGCTGTCAGGGTAAATGCATTAATGACTGTGAAATGCTCAGCTACAACCATAATAGGAGTGATAGCAATAAGGCAATAGATCATTGGAACTGATTTTGCATGGAAACATATGGTACAGAGGAGGATAAACAAGTGTATATGGAATCTGCTGACAGGTGTGAGCCAAATGTTAGGAGTTGCTTTCTAAACTGAGCAACAGCAAGCCTACCATCTGCTGTCCCTCACCTTCCCTGCCCAGGCCTGATGCATGAAAGGAGGGAAGGATAGGTGAAGCAGGGGTGCAGCTGAGATCCCTCAGGTGAAAAAACCCCAAACGTTGGCTTATAAACACTTCCATTTTTTTAGGTCATTCCCTCTCAGTAGTGCAGATGTATGAAGATACCCAGGCAACAACTTTCTTAGCGATGATTAATCAGGCTCCTTGCCTTCTTATTTGCTAGAAGATGTAGGGACCAAATCTCAGTGTTTGGTAAAAGCAGGTGACTGCCCTGAAAATTATTGTTAGTTTAATGGCTTTAAAAATTAAAAAGAAAAAAGATGCAACAAAATATACATTCAGCAAAAACAAGAGCGCTTTTTTCCCTCTGAAGCATTTCTCTTAATTACAAATCTTTTCACTATTCAGATATGCTCTACAGTCAGCACAAGGGAATAACAAGGGAGGAGTCAGCCCACTCAATCTGTAAGGAGCAGCTGCACAGGCCATGAAGGCACAAGCCCACAGTCCCACTTGAGATCACTGGGGTATTTTCTGTACTCTGAGAAGAAATTCTTTCCTCTCTGCTGGATCTTTTAGACATTTCATCTCTAGAGGCATGTAGTATCTTCATCTGTTCTCCCTGCACTTCTCTCCTTTGAATATTTCAGCTTTCATCTCATTTATTTCATTCCTCTATAACTCTAGATTTACACACCCCAACCCAACAATTTCCCTAACAAAAGCCAGATAGTAACAGGGAATAGAAGTTGTCATTAAAGATCTCCTTACAACTTTATACCCATGCAGTAGCTAATGCAATAGGGCCTCAGTCCTCATATCGTTCCTAAGTTCTATTGCAATGGGCAGGGTTGATTACAGTAATGTGGATGACTTTCAAAGGCCCTGGTTTTAAAACAAGCAACTTAGAAATAATTTTCTGAAAACACACAACAGATGTACAGGATATCAATCTCTCACCTCTCTGAAGTCTAGTATCTGTTAGACTATATGCAAATTAGTCTAGAGCTAGGTCCAGATTGCCAGTTCTAGTGATGCCATCATTACAAGATCTGTTTTCTCCAGCTATCATAAATGACTGCACAGCTCAGAATACTGCTGCAACCACTATCACATTAACTCAATGCTCTTCTTAAGTCCAAGTGTTCTTTTCTGTCCATACCTTTCTGCTTCTTAGTTCTCCTCACATCAGATCAACTGGTTTCTATTGTGAAGACCCTTCACTACTCAACCCCAAATCATTGTTAAGGAACTCATGCACCACTCGAAAAATGTTCATCATACCAATCTATTGTACACCTTTTTGGCATTCAGGCAAGCCCCTCCATACTCCTCCTTAGTGAGAGGACTATTGCAGTCTGAGTGCACGGGCGCCTGGTCCTCCTCCTGCCTGTTTGCATCTCTCTGTTGTGCCTTGTGCTGTGTGCATGCTGTACGCTCTGTCATTTAGGGACTATCACACTGCACTGGTCTGTGCAGCACCTGGCACTTCCTTGGCTTCTGACTGTGGCTCTCAGGTATCAAAGAAATGGGAGGTAACAATTGCTTCCTTTACTGACGTATGAAATAGCAAAGAAAACACACAGCTGGACATCCCTGATCTGTTCAGCAGCACCCCATCCCCTCAGCCAGCTTTACAGATAGTTTCAGTCCCCATGGATTCAATATACTCACCCTAATGTCATCACTTTCTTCCACTTAAAAAAAACACAAACAAATAAACAAACAAAAAAACCCTATGGCAAAAGTGGGAAAAGTGATTTTGTTGCAAAAAGTGCCTTAACAAGGGAAAACTTGATTTTCACTCCCAGAAGATGTCAAAATAAAAGCTTCATATTTTTACTCTGTTTTTTGAAACAGAACATTTTTGTTTTCTCTTGCATGTCATCTCAGGGTTTTTAAACCAAAAAAATGCCACAAGAAAAAACAAGTTGTTCTCTTGTTTTGAAATGCTGAGAGGAAATGAGAACTTATTTTAGAAGTCAAAAACTATTTTCTTTAAAGACTTGGAAAATTTGGAGAAATGCATTCAAAAAGAATCATCAGAAATTCTTGTAAGACAATACTATGTTTAATACATGAAATAAGAGTGATTCTTTTTCCTGAAATGTCTCCAGTGAGAGACAACACAGATAAAGCACGAGGCCAAGGAAGTATTTTCTCCCTTTGGTATACAAAAATTTAGAAACACCAAAACTTTTTGACTGAGATGCAGCTGATATGGAAGTTGTAGTACAATAATATATCAGCTAAAAATAAAGCAATCTAAAAACTGAAAAATCACTTTATAAACACAAATTGTATGATCAATTTTTTTCCTTGATATGGGCACAGAAAGGCTATTACTGCTTTTTGAGGTTACATTTGCAAATAACACAGCCTAGAAGTCTTATTTTTCTGAAGCTGAATGAGTTTCAGTGTCACCAAGTGGCTTGGAGCCACTTGACATCTCTTAGATAAAGGCAGGTCAAGAGGTTGCCATGAGCAATATCCTGGGAAGAGAGTTCTGACCAGGATGCACAGCTACATCCCACCAGCAGGCTCTGTGGCACAGCAGCAAGGTAGCCCAGCCCTCACCCTTTCCTGATATTTAAAAAAATCACCTTGTTACAGCAGCTCCTGCACACAGAAAGCAGCTCTGTTCTATCACAAGGGACTTAGAGGAAGAAAACTGCTCTCCAGCAGAATGTTTGAGACGAGGGTGGGCCAGCAATGACTTTGGTCACAAGCTTTATTGGCACACAAAAACTCCAACAAAAAGTATGAGATACAAAGCAGATAAGTACAGAAGGCGGGTGGAAGCTCAAGCATGGAAATTTTTAGAAAGGAATTTTCTACATTTTTAATTTTATTTCCCCCTTGGAGATGTCTACAAATGTGCAGGAGGACACATGCTCCCTCTGTTACCAGAAGCCCTCTCTCAACACCCAGCAGAGCTGCCAACCTTTCCCTCCTAACCTCTCAGGCTTTGTAGCATGTTAACTCAGCTTGTTTGATGGAGCTGACTCACTCGAGGTGGGCTCAGTATGTGGGCAGAGTGAGTTCACATCTACTGCGAAATACCACATAAATATATCCATGGAAAGCAGAGTGTAAGTGGGAAGGATGGGGTGTTGCTGAGAAACAGCTCCCCAGTATCTCTGCTCTCATATCGCTGTGTCTGGGGCTGAAAGGCAAATCATAGACCAAGATACTGAGCTGGGGTCTAACACCTACTTCAGTAAGCATGAGCAGCTGCAATTGCAAAGCACCCAAAGGGATGCAGAACAGCCTCGAAGGGTCACATCACCTATCAACTAACACATACCATGGCTAGAGGCAGAAGTGAAGGAGTACAGATTTAGAGCATCCCTCCTCCAATGAGCAGAGGGAGACTGAATATATATAATACACTTGAGGGTGCACCTGCATTGAAAGTAACCTTAAATAAATCCTGTGGGTATCCACAGATAGATCATAGAGTGGAAGCCGCAGAGAGATATAAGGACAAGGAGATAAATATCCTTTTTATTGATTAAGCACACATAGAACCTGTAATTCTGCTACTCCACCTTGCTTTAGGGGAACTACCAGAGAAAGGTTAAACAGTCTTCTGGATCATGTGTAATATAAAGTAGTTGGCAATCTCACCTGCCATGTCATTATTCAGGCTAAATGTTTGTAATGATCCATTCTGTTCATAGAAGTCAATTATATAGCAGGTTCAGTTCAAACAGTCCCATTTAAAGTGCAGGTTTCATATCAGTCTTACAGAAGATTTTAGTTCAGCCAATAAAATTACTGAATGGAGGATCACTTCGTACACCACATATTTTGCAAACAATTACTGGTTTTTAAAAGGAAAGGTTACAGTGCCCTGAAAGTTCACAAGAGCTGCATGGTTAGTCTTCACCTGTTCTCTTAGTGCTGGAGGAGGAGGAAACTCCCTGTGGCACAGCAAGCAAAATGAGCTCTGATGCAGACAGCTACCATTTCCTTCCTGCAGCACTTTTGCAATAAACCTGATGCAATTGTTCAAATTGTAAAAAATCACAAGAAAACATGGTACTTTTCTCACCCACATGTAGCTATCTCCTATTCATCAAAAGAAATTATCACTTCAGCGCCATATATGTGATTTATGTATTATACGCCCTTGTGAACCTCAATAATGACAAACTTTAAGTCTCAAAAGAACTGAATTGCAGAGCACAAAAGTGGGTTCCATAATGTCAGTCCAGCTACTGCTACAGCATTCCATTTTAATCTGCTTGTTATCTTTCTCTTCAGGGAAAAGTAGTTATTAAACTTTGGAGCAGCTGGCATTTTTACTATCTCTGACTTCAAGCGACGTTTTTGTGTTAGCAACAATCCATGGCAGAAATGAATCTGAGAAATTTTATACAGGATACACATTCCATCAAATGCTAACTTCTGTTTTGCTGCACATGGTAGCATTTGTATTTCCTTATTTACAAAGCACACAGGACACCCCATCATGTCTCATCTATAGTTTGGGGTTTGCAGAGTTGGACAGTATTGAAGACCTAAATCTGAATGGAAAACAAATATTACTAGCCAAACATTGCTCTGGTTTGTCAGTAAGGGGTGAAACAACACACATGATTGCAGCTATATAAGGAACAAATATTTCTCTCCTGAACCTCAGAAAAGTAATTTACTACTTTCATTGGTGTTAAACAAAGGCTGACTTGACTTAGAAAAGCAACACAGTTTAGATCAGATATCTGACAGAATCTCAGTGCAGCTAATCCTCATTTAAAGACATTTCTTTCCAGCAGAGATAGGGAATAAGCTCCCACAGGAATTACATTAATTTGCCAATAACTGGGTTAGGCTAAGGCACTACCTAGTCCTATACTAGTGAATACAGACATTCCTCTGCACAGATTCCATAACATTTTTTCCAACACTCAGCTCTTGTCTTTAGAATCAAGCTTAGCTTATCTATTATCTTCCTCTCTAGTAGAAATGAAGCACTTTATATGATAAAATAACAGCAACTCCGCCCAAAAAGTTGGGCTCAGCACTTGTTTCATCCTATCCAGTTTTCTGAGGAGGCAAAACCCAGTAATATCTCAGTAAGGTTTCTTTATTGGGAAAGTAGGCTACAGTACTGCTCAGCATGTTAAGCTTTGTGGCAGGGGAGACCAGACTTATATGCAATGGAATTGAAGCCTCAGGTAGCTACACGACTTTACTGGGAAGGGTTAAGCAGCTTGCAATATAACTAAAGGAAATTGTGATAGCAAATGGGGAGTAGAACTGCAGGACTTAAGCAACCCCCTCTGAGACAGGAACAGAGAGTAGTGCTGTCTGCTCAGGATCATTTTATCTGACTTCTCTGCAGGACTCTGGTGCTTGAGAAGCTTCTTTTCACAAGAGAGGCTTCAGGAGCTGGTGAAATTTTTTATTCTAGGAGAGAAACACTTGGAGGACTACATGATTGTTTGAGCAATGAGGGGAAACTATATAGCCCTCTGCAGCCAAATGAGCATGCAAAGCAGCAATGAGAGATCCAGCTGCATCTTCTCCAAATAGCTGTGGAAACTCAATTTGTTTGACATAAAGAGGAAAAGTTTCAGATGGAAAGTCTGAAGACCCTTCATTTAGTCCTAAAGACTTATTGAGGGTGTTTGATAAATAAGGGGAAAAAGTTCTAAATCACATTTGTAGAGGAAATATTAAAAAAATATCTCATAAATGGCATGTAACTGTGTCAAGGGAACCTAGGTTTAAAAAGGAGAAGCTCAGGAAAGAGTTGCCTAGTTTAGGGAAAGGTTCTTCACTCAGAGGGTTCTTGGGCGCTGAATAGGCTCCCCAGGCAAGTGGTCACAGCACCAAGCCTGACAGAGTCCAAGAAGCATTTGGACAACACTCAGGCACATGGTGTGACTCTTGAGTATGTCCTGTGCAGGGCCAGGAGCTGGACTCAGTAAATCTTGAGGGTCCCTTCCAACTCAGGCTATTCTATGATTCTATGAATGCAGTGGCTGCAGTAACCTTGAGATTTTCAAGAAAGTGGGACATAGGCAAAGTGACATCAGTTTTCCATTAGGTGGGATTGGTTGCATGGGACTACACCCTTGTCAATTCCCACCCTCTTGTTTCTTTTATCTGACACTTTTCAAATACCCACTTCGCACAGTGAAAATAGAGGAGATCAAATGCTTGTAGTGAGATACATGAAGCAGAGCAGTGCCAAGATCCTCAGGAGTCATATGGTTCCCCAACTCTGGTGATACTTTGTAGTGGCTGGGAAAGTGTCAGCACAGTTATGTTATTACAACTCACTCAGAGAATGGTACTTTAGGAGACAGCCTGCAACCAATATCAGTCTTGCTGAATAAGGAAGGGGCTTTGTGTCACCTGCGTGTCGTGCCTCCATGTTTCAGGTGATCTATTCCACTCAAGTCCACAAAAAATTCCCACTCTTGGTTCAGAAGATGAAGTAAAAGGATGTAATGAAGTAGGCCAGACCTTTCCTGAAAATGAATATTCATATTCCAGATGCATATAATTGATCTACATGGAGAATACATGAGAAAAAAATCAGAAGCACGACACTATGTGGGAAGACAGCTCCACCAGGCTAAAACAGCCTTTTTTTTCTCTGCTTTGTGCAAGTCTACATTTTAAGTGTTGACAAATCTAGAGGCCCAAGTTGATATGGCTACCACAGCTTCATGTGCTTGGGTGCAGCCAGTGCTGAGGTTGATCATGTATTCCCAACCTCATACACACATACACTATGTGTATATATAGATGCTTATATACATACATGGTCAGGCATATATGCAAACATGCCTCATGCATGTTTGATATGCAGATCAACACAAAAAATGCAGCACTCACTCAAAATTACAACAGCACCAACAGCCTCAACCTCTTTACCTGTTTGGCTACCCATAATGAAAGCCTGTTATGGCAAAACATACATACACATAGAGATACATACACTCACAGCCTGGATTCCCCAGTTCCTGGATTCCCTAGTTCCCTTAGGCACCAAGCCCCTGATCTGCAGCTGCCTCACCCTCAAGCAGGCACACACATGCACAGGTATCTCTAGTGGCTGGCCCAGGGACTGACACAGGAGTAACTTCACAGAGGTACTGAGAGGGTTTGGGGAAGAGGTGAAGTTGTCCAAAGATCCTTGCTGCATGCTGCAGCTTGGAATTGACAATGGAGGCCCCTGGATGCTCTCCAGCAGCTGGGACTAGACAAAATAAGCACTGTAACCCTGGGCAATCCTTGGCAGTGATTCACCAGTGGGGGACAGAGCCTCAAAGGCTCTAGATGGGTTTTCACAATAATTGAGGGCAGCATCTTAATTTTTAATCAGACACTTGCATTATGACGGTGTAATTTGTTTACAACCTCCCTGAGAGTCCCTAGTGTCCTTAGTCAACTTAAAACAAAAAGAACAAAAAAGAATACTGCAATATAACTGCATACATTGGCAAACAGTACAGTGCCTTGACTTTACAGCCTCAGCATCAGCACCTCTTCCAAGACTGAAGCACCAATCTTTCTCCCAAATGCTTGGGATGGGAATTACCTGAGGTGACTTTGCAATACCAGCTGACTAGTGCCAAATTTTAAAGTGATGACTACTGTGTAATCACAGTCCTTGGGCTCGCATTTCAGCTTTGTTTAATTTATTTCCTTTTTCTTTTCTTTCCAAATGCAAATATATGTTGCTTGCCAGATTTCTTCTACAGCATGTCAGTTCTCATGATACTGAAATAAATTGTATAAATGAGCTCTAAGCAACAATGTTCTGTATTCCTTCTGGCATACTCAGTCTGACCTCACCTCAGTCTCACAACTGGAGATGAGAAAGGAAATCTTCCTGTCAAACCTGGCACAACAAAGGACATGGCTTTGGATTTGAACCTGACAATTTTTTTAGTGGCTTACAAAGCAGCTGTCTAGCAGCTGAATGGTTAATACTGAGTGCAGGCTCAGCTGAGGCACAGGTTTATCAGGCTATTGAAATTGTGCTCTTTGTTTCTCAATGTTGGTTTAAGTCAGTTTGACCTGGCACATAGGCTAGGAAGAAGAAAAGTCCTACTCGGTAATTACTGCTACCCAGAGATATTCACCTCAGTTTCTCCCTTGTGCTGGTACTGGCCATCACACAAAAGAATCATGAATCAGATCCATGGCTTTATCTCACCTAAACTATCCCAGGACAAATGAAAATAAAAGAGAGGTTTGGTTTTAAACCAAATCAGTTCCTTAATCCTGTTTATGGAATGGTTGTGGAAATGCTTACAAGGACAAGGTGAGGACAAAGTGAGGACAAGGAGGCAGAAGGGAATCCGAACTGTGTCCCCTGCAGTGCAAAGGACTCAGAGTGACCAGGAGCCTTCCCCATAAAGTGGCTGTGGTCCTCCCACTGGGCATACTTGCAATGCCACTCTTGTTCCTTGTTGTGTGACAGAAATTCATACCAAGGTACTGAACTCTCTTCTTCCCTCTCTATCTCTCCCCATCTGTCCTTCATCACAAGGTAGAATACAGCAGATTAATTTTTTCTGTTAAATCTTCCTGAAGGGACAGTCAGTTTACACTACGAGCCACTGGCTCTGAGGTGGCTGAATCTTAGAAATGGATATCTAAGGTCTGGTTTCTCCTCTTACACTCAGTCAGTCAAGAGTACATCTGCTCATGACTGTGGCAGCACACTTGGGAAATGGCTCTTAGAAGGGACACTTTGCAAAATGATAAAGAAAAATGCCTACTCTTACTTTTCTTGCTCTATTTTTTCTAGATTTTAAGATTTCATTCCTGTGAGCAGTATCTTTTCAGAGCGCACAGCACTATCTGGAAGAGTAGGAAGGAATCCAGCTTGCATACAGCAATGCCTTTATACTCTGTCTGGTATTTCCCACTGACAGCAAAAACCCAGTTATTTCTTGGCTAATCCTTTCATTAGTTATAATCCCTTTGCATATATTATTCATAAAATAATATGAATTCATATTTTCAATAAGAAAATATATATTGGTGGCCTATTTTAATCATCCCCAAATCAATTCTATTTTCCCACCACTCATTAAACCAAGGTGGGTTTGTTTGTTTGGGTTTTTAAATTAATTTCCTGCTACGGCTCATTTAATTTCATTTTGTGTAACCTGGTATGTATGGAGCAGAACGAAGAAAATACTTGAGTCAATTTATACACAATTAAATAGAAGTGATATATCCATGTCTTTTATGGATGGCTTTAATTTTCACTGTACCTCACTACAAAGTTTTGCAAAAGCAAAATATATTTTCCCCTAATGAAAATTTAAACTGACAAAGCATCTACCTAACAGGTGGGTGTCATTATTACTTTTTACCACATACCTATTCTTTGGAACCTCTTAGAGCTGGTACACACAAGAATTAGGATCATCAGCAGTTACAGTGACCTGTATAAAGATATAGAGCAAAAAATTTAAATAAAATAAAGACCCCATGCATTGCAGTAGTATAACCTAATTCTTAGGAGTGCCACAGTTTGGTACAAACTGGCCCCATAGCTGAGGTCCCACTCCCCTACAGTGTGTCTGGTATGAATTTAAGTAAGTTATTCTTACTACCTGCTTATTTTGTGTATAGTAAAATGAGGTCTGAAAGGGTCTTTAAGAATTCTCCAATATGCAGGAAAAATATTCTTTGGCTTTATGATTTTTTGGGAATTCTTCTGATGTGATTACCTTCCTTAGCTATTTCTGCATCAAACATGGTTTCTGACTGAATCAGACCTTAAGTGACAGCGAATTTATCATGTCCCATGATCAATTTTTCCAAGATTTAAATATAAACCTGAGCCTTATTTTAATCTACAATTGTCTAAATCCAACTCATTTTACAATATTAAAACTCTATTTCCTCTAAACAGAAACTAATCTTTGCATAGGGTGTTAATTATCATAATCTAGAAATTACTGTGATATTACACCCACTACAAAATAATTTTTACTTTGGAAAAGCACTTTAGAGAGACTGAGCCTCTCTGAGCACTAAATGTGAGACAGGGCATCTTTCAAAATTCAAATTATTCTCCAATCTCAGTTCTTGGACATCTTATTTGGGACATTAAGTTTGGGCACTTTGCTTTCTTCAAGAGAAGGAAGAAATCTTCCAGATGCAAACAGTATTTTCTCTAATCTAGACAGAAATACTTTTTAACCTGTCCAAAACCTTTAAATAAAAACTATTCTTTCCAAGTCAATTTTGCTTGCTGCTGAAGAAATACAAAGGGCATTAGGTCTATCAGAAGACTAACCTCTATTTAATTTAGTTATTTTCTATGTTTTAAATGTCTCTTAAGCTTTGATTGCCTGTGGCTCTTCTAGGTAGACCTATCATCCTCAAGGATTTGCAGTTCATTGCTGCTAATCCCAGGCTAGGTTCTCTCCATTTCCATTCTCTGAGTAAAATTCCCAACAACTTTTGGTTAGCTCTTCTTTCCTTTATCCCGCCTTGTCTTCCCACCACGCTCATATCCCATCTGCTCCCTTAGCACTGCCAACATCTCCCAAGTGATGTCAGTCCAGCTGGAATTGCAATGCTAAAAAAGCCTCTGTCTCTGGAAAATATCACTTCCAGCTATACAAATAGCTACTAATCTGCTTGCTCTCTTTGTCTAGATGCTGAGGAGGAAAGTATCCAACCAGACTTCTGCAGGAGCCGGAGAGATTTCTCTCCTTCTCACTAAACTTATGACCAGTACTCTTTATTTTTTTCCATGTAATTAGTATGGACATTGGATATAGCAGAGCCCTGATCTGAGACTTTAGATGTCCTTTTGTTACCTCTAGTTAAATTATGTCAAGAAAGGGAGGCAATATGGAATAAAATGGCCCTGAAGATGTCCTAACCTCATGGTCCAGCTTTGTTAGGCTCTCAGATCTTGGGAAGGATGCAGAGGCTCATATCAAGAGACCATAAGAGCAGTGGTTTGGCCAAGATAACCAACAATTCTAAGGAGTTAAGGTCTTCTGCTTTGCCACAAACCTGGCTTTTCTATCATGAGCTTTGTCACTCTGTGAAGGGACCAGCTAATTACCTCAACATTTTGTCTGCATGTATTTCTGCAGACCTAAGCTCTTCCAAGGTTGTAGCTCCTGAGAAAAGCACAGGAAACAACCACACATTTTCAAGATACTAAAGGGAAATAACTTACATGACTGCTTAGGGGAAGAAAAACTTCTGTCAACTGTAAGCAGATCAACATCTGATGATGGAAACACTGATTTCTTTCTGTCATGGAAACCACATGCCTGTTATTGGATTAAACAACTGTCTCTATAGATCAAGGCACATGGAAGAATTGCAGTGATCCATCATAGCTGTTCAGAGGTGTTCTCTTTGCCTTCAGGAAAGGATAGCCCTGCATGACAGAGAAAAAATTTGATGCTAACTGCCTCAAATATAGCCAGGGCTGGAGAAAGCACCTTACTTGAAGAAAAAAAGTATTCTACAGTGTTTGAGTCAGTGGTCACCGTACTCTGAAACAAAAGAGAATGTGATTACTTTCTCCAAATATACTTTTTTTCTGGCCCAAATATTTTCAATTAAGTCCCCAAGGACAGGAGCACTGTGCCAGTGTCACTACCTGGCTGACAGCAAAAGCCAAAGGCTACTTCAGAATTTCAGTTTTCCTTAAAAATGTATGAAGGGATTTAACAGTCTTGGCTGGGGAGTCATAAAATGTAACTCTCTGGTATGAAACGGCTTATGGTGCCCTAGGAGAACCATTTGGACTTTACCAATAGAAACACAGCTGAAGCTGTGTCCTGTCCATGGGCTTTCCTCCCCATCTGGATGCAATTCTGAGTTTTCTTTTTTGCATTAAGCTGGGAGACTGTTCTTGAAAAGCAAAAGTAAGGTTCTTCTTCCATAACTTACAAAAATATGAGTAAGAGAGGGAAATGGCAGTGCCCCCTTAAAAGGAGGAATATAAAGAAATTAAGTACATGTCAAAAATATTACTGATATACTAAATCTGTCAGTTTTCTCATGCAAAATTAAAAAAATCCATCAACACTCTCTTGAAAATACAAATCACCATGCATTATCTGGCCAAGAAGAAAATAGTGTTTTGAGTCCATCTTATTGAACAATCTGAGAAAAAGCCTCTAAATTGAAATAATAAATGTAACTTCACCCAATCATTTCATTACCAAGCAGAATATGATACTAATCTTTCAAAGTGTCAAATAAAATCCAAAAGCAAAAAAACCAGACTGTTACAAGATAAATGCACGACTAGCTGTTCTGAAGGGAGTAAAAGAAAATGTGACTCTTAAAGCTTTAAAACATATTTCTGAGGTTTCTATGACGGCATACAGACATGTTCAATGAAAAAGATTTCATTGAGAGCCAAGATGATAAGATCTTGTGCCAACTAATGGAGAGGACTGTTCCCAAACAACTCAGTGAATTGTGCAACACATCTTGTGCATCAGCAAAACTCATCACATCAGGATTTAGAGGCACATGATCACATCTGAATCTAAAGATCAGCTGCAAGGGCTGACAATTCAATGCTCTTGCTAAGCAAATCTCGATACCTCATGTGGGAACCACACTGCAAATGAAGGAATCCGAAAGAAGAAATCCAAAAGTACATATGTTCATTTCCATGGAAATGTTTTGCATTTGCATTCTGCTTGAAAGATTACTGGCCTAAAGATTTTTATTGCAAGCTCTTATGCAACAGCAACACTTAACTCATGCAGCAAGGATGCAGCATTTCAGGGCATTTCTTGCAAAGCTATTTCAGGCATATGACGACTTTTAGCTCTGAACTTTGTGCTAATCAACCCTCCGGATTTGCAGATTGTGACTGCTCAGCATTTTCTAAAAATCAGGCCCCAGGAAATACCTCAGGATGAGCATTCCAAAGTTAGAATATGGATCATCACCAGACATTAAAAACCTGATCCAAGTCCTACCTCGCTTTCTTAAAATATACTGTGTTCCCACAACCAGAGTATCTCTGCACCTCTAACAACCTTGTGCTGCAGAGAAGAGCTATCCCAGCTCCCATCTATAACTACTGGGAAAATAAGGCTTTGATAGTCTGGGCACTTTACTCAAGGCATAAGTAAAAGCCAGGCAGAGAAAAGATTGGAGTACAACACTTCCCCACATCCCACCTATCCTCAAGCTAAATTACTACTCTATATTCTATGTCTTTTTTAGTGACTACTGAATTTCTTCATGCTGTTCTCCAAAGATTATAGAGTTTCCATTTAAACTTTCTTGAGATAACTCCAGCTGAAATCTTTATATTGCTTAAACTTATCCATCTGAAAGCTTCAACTAAACATTATTATTCAGATACAAGTTTTTCCAGACAGGGTTGATGAAATTAACTGACGAAGAGGGACGCAAATGCTGATTTAAATCAAAATTAGTACCTGCATTGTAAAGGGTAGACAAGGTGTATGAACATAGTCATGTTTTCATTTTTTGAAGTTTTTGATCCTATAAAGAGAATCAAGATTTTGGCCTTACCTGTATTTTGATGAACATTGAGAGGGCTTTAATTTGGTGGGCTATACAGAGTGTTTCTCAATATTTCTGCCCAAAAATAAGAGGCAGAAATCTACTGGCTTAATTTCTTGATAACCTGTAGAGATCCTGATACCCCTGAGCATTTCCATTTAGGGGCTACATTTCTGAGATAGCCTGAGTCCCTGAACAGCTTGGGGGGGAACAGGGGAGGGAAGTCCATGTCCTCTACTCAGTGACCAGTGTTGGGGAGAAGCAACTGTTGGAGCTAAAATCTCCATTAGAGCAAAATTTACAAGTCTCTTTAGATAATTTCTATCCCTTTTAACTGATAAATGAATCCAGTGATCCCTCCGTGGGCCTGATGTTGATAATTACCTCTCACCAGTATCTTCAGATTTAATATGGAGTCCTCTTTCTTCATGCAGAAGATACCTGCATCTGCTTGCCCTGCAGCATTTTTCCACCTTCCCTATTTTAACCTGGTACACTTAGGTAAATAAACACAAAGGGATCAGAGAAAGGATTTGAGGATTGAAAGTGAAGAGTTGAGCAGAAAAAGCTCAAAGGAAGGAAAACTGGGAATGTTTTGGAAGGTTTTTAATTTTCCTTCCCAAACACATTCAGTAGTTAAGTTGAAAATGCCACTGTATACTTCCCCTACTGCAGCCTTTAAGCATTCTGCATCCAAGTTAAAGAGCAGACACACAGCCCTGCGGTGACAGACAGCTAATGGAAGAAATTTTGGAAGAGAAATATGGCATAGAGCAGATGAGGCAGGAGGCGTGGAGAACAGCTTCTGTTGAGTTTACATGGCAAGGTTTTGGCAGTTAGGGGGCTACAGGGTTGGTTTCTGTCAGAAGGTGTCAGAAACTGTCCCCATGTCAGATGGAGCTTGTTCCAGCTGGCTGCAAGATACATCTGCCACTGGCCAAAGCTGAGCCCATCAGTGAAAGTGGCAGTGCCTCTGGGATAGCATATTTAAGAAGAGGTAAAATAAAGTTGCACAACTGCTGGGAGAGATGAGCTTGTTAAAACCACAGTGCAGACACTAAGGTAAGTGAATAAGCTCTGTCACTAATGATACTTTACTGACAGCTGACCTGCTTTGTCTGTTTATCCCTTCTTCCTCAGACGTTTCTACTCCTTTGGTGATGTTTCAAAGGATCATGATGTAAGCATATGTCATTGCAGGTGTGAAAACCCTTGCTAAGAAATTAGAGGAAGAGGAACAGGACAGAGCAGATAGAAACAAGACCATTCACAACCAGCTGCAAATGTTTCTGAGAGGAGGAGGAAGGACTCAGGTCTTTAATCCATTTCTCTCTATTCCTCACAACCACATGAATTGCTGAGCACAGGAGGAGAGTGATTTACATTTATGGAATTTTAAAGCACATTCAGACTCGTTGCAGCACCACAGGCATTTGCTTTTTGTAGGCTTACAGAGGAACTCAACACTGAAGTGGATAACCCCAAATTTGGAAATTTGGAAAGCATTATACACACATAAACACAAGACATTGCATGCAACTCTGTCTCCAGCATTAAAATAAAAAACATCACTTTCTTTAATCTTCAAGAAGATAATTTCTTCTAATCCCCATAATTAACATGTTTTTTCTTCCACAGCATTTTTGAGAGATGGTTAAGAAGACACAGGCCCATGCTAGAAGTATACCCAGCAGCTAATGCACCAATTGGGCACAATCGAGAAAATTACATGGTCCCCTTCATCCCTCTTTACAGAAATGGAGAATTTTTTAAACCCTCGAGAGAGCTGGGATATGACTATGAATATCTACAAGAACCAGGTAACATTATAATTTTGGGTAAAAGGTGAAATGTAAATTTTGTTGCCAATAACCTGGAATATGTCTGTAGTATGAGAAAATATAAAGTCCTTCTAATTCCAGATTTTTTCCTGAATATATTCCCAAATTGTACCTGCTTGTTTTCACATTTCTGGTCTCATATATGTGATGAATGAGCAACTGGATCATGGGTCAGGCACAAAGGGTTACAGGAAATGGTGTGACATGAGACTGAGAACCTGTCACTAGTGGGTTCTGCAGGCCTCCATCCTCAGTCCTGTGCTCTTCAACATCTTCATAAATGACTTGGACACAGGACTGGAAAGGATACTAAGCAAGTCTGGGGGGAGCTGTTGACTCCCACAAAGGCAACGAGGCCCTGCAGAGAAATCTCAGCAAATAAGAGGACTGGGCAATCACAAACCATATGAAGCTCAAAAAAGGGGAAGTGTCAGATTCTGCACTTGAGATGGGGCAATCCTGGATGTATGGACAGACTGGGGAATGAGATGCAGAAAAGACTTAGTCCGTGTGCTGGAATATAAGCTCATGAAACAGCCAGGTCAAGACCAGAAATACATATTTATATTTTTTAATCAAAGACATTAGTTTCCTAAAGTCCTATTATTGTTAGAATTGACACAACTCAGTCAAAGAGGCATATACCATGACTTTCAGGAACTCTGAATTCTGAAATTGTATTTTAAGAGGAAGGAAATGGTAAAATACTTATCATCCAACAATTAGTTTCTATTGCCTCTTGGACTCTTGCCTTTTTGCAGGGCAGCACATAGTCCTCAGAAAAAGGAAATTCTATTAAATTCTGCCTATGCTCTTTACATAGAGTTAAGGAAAGTAGTTCCTTAATTATTCTGAAAGATCAATAAAATGAATGAAATTCAACCTTGTTCAGAAAGTCCAGATAACCCTCAGATGTCGCTCAACCCCTTGTTAATTTCACTGAGAATAAGCAAGCTTAAGCTATTTCTTATCTGAAGGGAAGAACTGGTTACAAATGGAAAATTGTTGGACTCAAATTACAGATGTAGATCTTCTCACTCTTGTGTATAAATACAGACTTTTCTTCAGGAGAAGAGAAGGCCTGTGTTTGGCAAACAGGAAGTACTGGACAAGTAGGAAAAATTTATGAAAAAAAAAAAGCCAGAAGCAAAGATCTGGGCGGCCAAGAAAAGGCAGCATTTCTGCAGATCTTCCAGATGAGGAAGAGGAGGCAAGGCAGAGGAAGAGAACGAGACAGAATGAGGAATGAGCACACAAGATCTGGCCCCGTCCTATTTTCAAAACCTGTCTTATTTGCTTTTCAAGAAAGTGCTTTGGGGATGATTTTGGTGGTTCTGGGTTGACAGTTGGACTAGATGGCCTTCCAATGTTAGTCTCTTCCAATGTTGATGATTCTGTGAATCTGTCTTTCTGAAGAGCAGCAGTTCTGAGTTACAGTACCAGCAACTTAGGAGAGATGAAGTTGGAATAAACAGAGCATAATGAGGCTGGTTACAAGAAATAAAACTTGGAAAGAATCCAACGACAAAATGGCATTTTAACACTAAATTATATTGTTGTTGTGTCCCTGAGGGAAAGCTGATGCCTGTAGCTCTGCTTTCCACCGGAAAGCAAATCATTGTGTAAGAGTACATAGTTTTAATTGCAGCTTCATTTATTTTTATATGAATGACAGTGCTGAAGCAGAAGTGGTCTCAAACAGTGCATATGGAAATCCATCCCTCAGGACTCCAAGGCACATGTCACAGTGTAGCTACTGGGGAGCTGCTCTGAGCAGAAACTGGAGCAGACACCCAGCTTTCCCTGGCATGAGAACCTTAAGCTGTTAAACAACCACAACCTGCACAGCTGTCTGAAAACAAACACGAGTTAGCATCAATAACAGAGATTTGGAAGACTAACTGCACCACCTAAAAATAGCTGTCAAAACAAGTTGCTCTTTTAAGAGCTGTTTCAAGAATTATATTTCAGCACCTGGACTAAGTTTTTTTCTGTAGGTTTTTTTCCTTCTTTCAGAAATGAAAACAGATAAATTTACAGATGCAGTCTTGACTTTTCCCCAGAAAATTTCCCTCTCTCATTGGGAAGTTGTATAGTATCACAGAATCATTTAGATTGGAAAAGACTTCTACCATCATGAAGTCCAAGCATAAAACCAGCACTGTCAAGCCCACAGCTAAACCATACCCTAGCGCCACATTTAATGAGGAGGCTGACAAAATCTGTAGGAGCTGTGAACTTTCCACCACTACAAAGACATGTAACTGTGCCTTAAAGCTGACTGAGGGACTCCATAACTTGAATCTCTCCTAGATCATCTTCCTAGTTTTGATTGTGGAAGTCTCACAGGTATTTCTTTTGAACACCCAGAGGTACATAGCCAGTGAACAACAAACACATAAGAAATGGCAGAAACCAATTATCCCACTCCCCCTTCATACTTAGTTTAAAGACTTTTCTATCAGCCCAGCTAATTCCTGGGCCATGATCCTTTTCTCCCTCTGACTCAGGTATACCCCATCCAACATGAGTAGGCCTGGTGCCGTGTAAGCCACCCTGTGGACAGAAACCCCAAAATTCCACACATGGCACCAGCCTCTTGGCCATGTATTGAGTTTTCCTATTCCTTTCAGTATTTTCCCCTAGTACTGAAGGAATCAAGGACAGTACTACTTGAACACTTACTCCTCTAACTCAATGCCCCAGTGCCCGGAAGTCCCTCTGAATTACCCTGGGACTTCCTCCTTCAGTCCCATCCCTATCCACCTGGAATACTAGCAGAGGGTAGTCAGGGGACCACACCAAATCAGGCACCTTCCTGGCTACATCCCTTATCCAGGCCCATGGGGGCAGCATCTTTTCAGAGCACAGTGCATGTAACAGCAAACCCTCGGAAGTACCATGACCCAAGAGAATACATGGATTGTTTTTCTGGGCACCTGTAAAAATGCAAGGTAACAGGAAGACATTTACAGCCTCTGTGGGAGTACAACATTCTAAATATGGCTGAGTACATCTGAATCAGTCCAGATGCATAAAGAGCATTCAAAAATAAACCACCATAGGAGTTCCCAGAGAAGGTGCCCATAGAGGTGGTCTTTCTTTTCCCTACTTGCCAGTAATTACTGCTAATAATGATCTTTAGAGCTAGTAATTGGGAGATGTGGATTCCAAATCCTCCTTTGTGCAAGCACACAAGTATTCCTATTTTTCAAATACAAGCCAGCACGTTGTTGGGTGCATTTTGAACATGTTTCTTTCCAGCCTCTGCTGTGAAGTGAGTCCTGTGTGGCAGGGTTTTCATAACTCATTAAAGTCATAGCAAGAAAAACAGACACAGACATTCATATCACAAAGCAAGAAGGCAGCTGATCATCCAACAGTGCGAAGCTGCCCTGGATTCACCAAAGAAAGAGGATTTCTTGTGCAGAATGACCACAGAATTGTTGTCTACTGCCTCTCCCCACACAGGAACTATCAAAGCAAGTGGAATGCAGTACCACAATTAGTGAAAGGAAGATTTTATCTCCAGTCAACATGTAGCTAAGGCAGGGACCTTTTGCTGTTAAAAGTTGTGATAAAAGTTCAAAGAGCAGCTTGAAAAGATAATGGAAGGAGAAAAAAATTTCTCCAATGACTAATACAGACAACACCACATCTGGTTCAGGAATTCCCTGACCTGCAAATTTTCGGAGGCTGGGTGGGTATTTTGTGAAAGCATTGTAATTGACTTGACCTTTTCTTAAACTCTCCCTAGTGTTCTGCCTTAGTTATTGTTGCCAAAGCATGCTGGGCTAGCAGGACTTTTGGTCATACAGTATCAAACTTCTGGGGTTATAGTCTGAAGTTTTGACAAAACCGTGAGGAGCACTGAGGACAGTGAACTCTGTGCCAGCCTTGGACATGAAGATTGAGAAAGAGATTATCAGGGCTGAAGAGATCTATTCAATACTATTTGTGGCTCTCAGACAACTTGTACCACTCTTGCCTCTTTATACTCAGCCTTCCAGTATTATCTATTATAGAACTCCCATAAACTGACAGTACACTGCATCAAGTTAAATGATCTTTCTTTTTCTGTTTGGTTTTTCAAGCCCTTCAGTCTTTCCAAGACTTTTTGACACCCTATCTTCAGCAAGCCCGTCAGATCTGGGCTTGGTTGGTCGGAGCAGCTGTGTTTGGAGGCATTGTTACTGCTGTGCTCACAGGGCTCTTCAGGGCCTGCCGGAAGAAAAAAGGAGGAACTTCTTCAGAGATACAACCCTTGCTCATAGAAAGTGAAGATTACAACAATATAACTTACCAGTCCAATTTCTAGAGGCTTCCAGTAACTCAGTCATGTTACTAAGGTGCTAATCAAGAATGCAGTGTTTAATTGATGTTTACAAATACCTTGTTGGGGTGTGCTGCAGAAGCAGGATGGGCAGTCTCAAGCCTCTTGTAACCTCCAGTGTTGTAGCATCTTGTCAGATCCACTCCTACAAAAATCTCCCAGATCCAACATAAGCTACAACGCCACCCAAAGAACGCTGTGTATTTCCTAAGCTTGATTAAATAATGCTCCTATGAAACCAGACTGGCTTGTGTGGTGGATTTAATGTATAATTCTCTTTTATTTGCTTTTTCACAACTTTAGGGTCCAATTCCGCAGCCCAACCCATGTGTTTGGCACATGGAGGTAGTGACAGGTGCCTGACTGCATAATTGGTGCTACATCCATCCCGTGCTTGAATGCAAGAGCAGGAAGAGCCCTTTAGTTCATTAAGCAAAATATACAGTGACTGAGGAGAGGGACTGTCCCACAGACACATTTTCTTCTGGGATAGAAGAGTTTTCCCTCCAGCTCCAGCTCCTCCATTATGTCCTATAATGTTGGTGCTTGATTGAATGCCACTAGCAGAAGAAGGAGGAAGCTCAGAAACCACTTCTCACTTACTTTAAATGCTCATTAGTTGCTGTCTTCTATACTTGCCTATAAATATCTGGGGAGCTGGGTGATATTTAGGAGAGGAAACCTGGTCTCACCATGCCCACCTCTGTTCCACTTGACTTAATGATTGCTTACATTACAGTTGCCTAGTGGTTGCTCAGTATGTAACAGATTCCACCAGATGACCCACATGTAACAAAAGAAAGTGTGGTGGGTTGGCTCTGGCTGGACAGCAGGTGCCCACCAAAGCTATTTTATCACTGCCCTCCTCAGCTGTGTGTGGCACAGATAAAATAAGGAAAATCATGTGCCAAGATAAGGACAGGGAGAGATCATTCACCAAATACTGTTATGAGCAAAACAGACTTGATTTGGGGAAATTGGTTTCATTTTGATTTCCTGCCAATCATAAGGCAGAACAGGAAAATGATAAATGATGATGATGATGATAATAATAATAATAATAATAATAGTACACCTTCCCCAACCCCTCCCTTCTTCCCAGGCTCAAATACAGATTTCTCTACATTTTCCATGACAGTAGCACAGGGGGATGGGGAATGGGTGCTGTTATAGCTAAGATGTAAAGACCCATTCAATCTACGGAGGGAGAATGAAAATCCTGTAAGTTCCCAGGGGCTTCCCAGGAAGAGTCTCCTGTTGGCATCTGGAGCTGGTATGCTTTTGGGGTGTCCAGTCCTGGAGTTAGAACATAACCAGAATATGTTGGAATTGTGTACCTTGAAAGTCTGAATGGCTGTGGAAGTCTGGGACAGACTGGCAGAGCTGTGACCCCTGGCTGGGTGCTTGCCCTGACAGAAATGCCACTCCTGTGTTTCATTAGATATTTGCTGAAAAAATGCAAAATATTTCAGTGTCGGTAAAGCAATGTCATCCTTTGAAAAGCTGTTCTGATAAAAAAATCCTAACTGTATTAAGCAAGTTTATTTCAGTCTTTTCAGTATTCCATGGTGATAGCATTTCATTTTCACAGCAAGTTTATTTTTACCAGATGTCACCTGCTTGCAAAAGACATGGTCAACAAGTCATTTCTGATTCAGCTCTTCAGCTGTTCATGTCTTCTTCACAGATCACCAGTGTTCCCTGGGCCTCCCTTTGGCCATGGCAAATCACCATGTGTGAAAGGATCAAAGTGAAGCTTTGGCTCATCAGGTCTTCTAAATCCTGCTTTCTGGCAGCTCTTTACTATCCCCTCTTCCTCAAAACCATGCAATGCATAATTTATACTTGTGATCAAACTCATGACCTATTACTGAAAGTCTGTTTATGCTCTGCTCAAATCATTTACCAATTCCCAGGCAGGCTTTCTCCTTTCCCTTTTCTTCAGTAAAGGACCTAACAGCCCATTTTCTTCCCCTGGAAGTTTCATCACAGAGAACCCAAAGTAGCTATAATTGCTGAAAGAGAATTTTTATCCCTTTCATGTTTGTAGGCATACCCCCGAGCAATTTTCCCACTCACCGTATGACCTGGAGACCACATCTGCTTTGAGAGGGAACAAAGAACACAGGCCTGTTTCCAACAATGTGGTCTGTGGCCAGGAATAGATAGCACAGTGTATATCAATCTTAGTAACTAGGACAGAACTCACACAAGCCACACCTGCTGGTTTTCTCCATCGTTGTGGTGTTTCTGCTCAGACCAGTGGCCTGATGCCAGCTGGGAGTCAAACCCCTTCAGAGGTGTATCTGACTTTGAGCACATGGAAGCAGCCCCAGCTGCTTCTCTTCCCAGCAAAGCTGTTTAGCTTTCTTCAGCATGCGAAATAAACACTGCTGTGCCAGGTGTGGACTGACAGCACCAACCTTTAAAGCAACTGTTTTGGGACAGGAGAAATTGCCGTGTAGACATGCCTTCCCTTTGGCTTTTTGGGGACCCTGCATCTTAGCTTGGACCTGCCACCTAGGTTTTGGATGGGTCAGAAAGGAGGAGAGGCTTCATTTATCACCATGGCACTAAATGTTTTCTTGGCCATGAGCACTGCCAGGAGACATTGTGCTTTCTTGTCTGCAAGCTACAAATGCAATGGAACATTCTTTTTCTTCTCAGGGTCATGCTTAGGGTTGTGTTTACTCCTGTGCTCAGACATATGTTGAATTAAATGTTGAAGGACCTCTTTTCTTCATAAATGCTTCCCTGAGATAGGAGCTGGAGCTGCATTTTTTTTTTTTTTTTAAATTGGGAATGAGGTAATATCATGAGGCTGTGCTTGCAGTGTGATCTCACTGAATCAGAATGATCTGGGTTTAAATAAAACCCTGCCTTTACTTTTTCCTCTGTCTGCCCAAGGTATCTTGAAACAAGAAACTTCCCATTGCCATTAGGGAGCTGAATGAGAGCTGGGTTTAAACAAAACTCTGCCTTTACCTTTTCCTCTGTCTGCCCAAGGTATCTTGAAACAAGAAACTTCCCATTGCCATTAGGTAGCTGAATGAGAGCTTATCCTGACGGGATCAATGCCAAAAATAGGGCATTACAGTACTTAGTGCTTGAAAATCTAGATCCTGTGTATGTACACCAGGCAACCACACAAACCTTTGCCCAGTGGGCACTGAGGTCAGGCTTGTACAAAAGTACTTGTTAGATGAAAAGCCCACCAGTTTAAATGTCCAAGGAAGTATTTGCAGCATCAGCCCCATGTTGTTCCACATAATGAAAAAAAAATTAGGAAACCTAGAGCATACCTGATAACTTCATTATAACATACTCAGCTCTGCATGTCTCTGACCTTTGCAAGAGACTTACCTCTGTCAAGTTTTTCATTTTCTAGCCTGATCTCTTTCTTCCTCAGGCTGTTAAGAGTCACATTTAGTCAAGGCAAGACAATGAACAGTTGTCATTTTTGTCATTCTGTTCTCCCTTCCACATTTTACTCAAATTTGTATTTTTAGCACCTGGCCTCTCCATTGAGTTAAATCTGTAATTCACCATCTGTGTTCCCACATGTGGATGGATGTAAATTTTGAATCAGTCTTCATAGTGAGCTTAAAATTGGCAGCAGTGAGACATTGTCATTAGAAATGGCCTCTAACTGTAACTTTTGTAATAAGCTTTGATTTGGATATGAAATAACTCTTATAACTACAAAATCAACTTATCTCTGCATATCTGTCTTCCACCCATTAGGCTTTCTGGTGTACCATTTCATAAATGGACATCTTCCCAGAGCTCTGTCCATTACCTCCTTCTCTTGAGAGCATCAGTTATGTAGAATTCACATGATGCCAGAAAGTTCTAGAAATCTGTTTGCTAAAATATGCAGAAAAACAAGTACTTTCCCCACATACAGAAAAAAACCCCACTGTCTTTGAAACAGGAATTTGACAGCTAACATTAATTCTGGACCCTCACTGTGGCTTAGCACTTTAATCACATATCTTCATGAAACCTGATTCCCTTTCCTATCATCCCAGGCTGCACTGTCTTATCTGACCAGAAATGGGAACCGTGGGGGCTCAGTTTGAGGATTGTCCCACAGTTTTGAGGCTGGTATAGTGGTGGTGATAGCAGGCATGGTTGAGTTTGTACAGCAGTGTGTCACACAGATTTTAAAGGAACTTGGGTGTATAAAAGCACCTCCCTGCTTTTCCTCACAGTTTTCAAGAAAAAGAAATATTTTCAGGCAATAAATAGAGAATAAGGCATTTTCAGGTCAATTATGTATTGTCGACAAATTTTCACACATTTTCCTGTAACCAAACCAAAGTTAAGTGCTTCTGGTTTGAATTTGCCTCTGGTTTCTAGGAAAACTTAAGCACAACCACTTCAATTTCCTACAACCATTTCAAACTGGTGTGTATCTTCTCAAGCACTTGTGACACAATGCCATAAATATAAACAGAGCAGTCTGCAGAGCCTCTTAACTCTTAAGGCAGAGCCATGAACAAGGTTTTCCTTTGCCTTGCGTACCAATACACCCTTCCTCGTAATCAGGTTATGTTTTTCCCCCCCAGTGACTAATGACAAGAAATTTTCTACATTAATATCTTTACTCACCTTCATTCCTGTGAGAAATGTATTACAAATAAATAGTCTACACATACCACAGAAGAAAATATATTTCTGGAGGAAGTGCTAAAAGCTTAAGTTCTTTGCATATGACCCCTTCATGCAAAGGACTTAACATTAAAATAAAATGCTGGCTATTTTGTCACAGAGCTGAACATACCAGGAAGGTGTATTAAAAACTTGAAGGCCTGGACCATTTTCTCATAAATGTATGGGAGATTGGCAAGGTGGTGCTCTGCTACTTTTACTATAGACTGATTTTCTTGTCAGATGACCTGTATGAAATATACACATGGTTAAACAGCTTGAAAAATACCAAATTATCAAAATGACAGTATTTGTGTACAGAAATACTTAATGGCGCAATGATGAGAAAATGTGATTTTTTTAAATTGACACAACAGAGCTACTACAGTCTTTGGCTGATAGCAAAATACATATACTCACAGCAAAAATACAAATACTGAAATAACTGCTAACTTTTAACAGTGTAATTTTACTTACAATAGTAAAAGTAGTGCAACATGCATGCATAAGTTTGTAGACAGGCACTATAAGGACTTTTTCCAGCTCCCCTTTCATCTGGATGAAGTTACAGTCATTTATAACAAAAGCAAGTGAATGTAAGGTTTCTCAAGTCAGAACAGCAGCAATTTGTTTTAAATGTCATCTTGCCAGTTAATACCAGTGACCACTGAAGATACAGACCACTAGAGAATTTAGACTCTAAGCCCTCTTTTACACCATCATGAACTTGAGATGCTACTTTAAAATTAATTTTAGTTTTTTAATTCTACAGTCTGTAGTCTCAATTATTTAATCCAGAGGGCTGATTTTCAAAGCATCAACCTCCTATTAATATTCAGGGGGAATCAGACCCTTAACTCTCATTTGAGAGCAGAAATGAAAATCAGGCTTTTCTGTCTTCCTCACAGCTACTTCAGAAAATCAGCTCACATCTAGTCAGAAAGACTCTTCCCTTTTAGCAAAACAAATATGCTTTAATCCAAAAGTCTAGACACTAGGTCTTAAAGTGGTGGCCTTTTGTCTCATCCTAGGAGCCATGGCACTCTAGAGCACCAAACAGGGAGGTCTGCAGGGAGGCTGTCACTTCAGAAATTGTGTTTAGCAGTCTGGGCACAGACGACAGATTGGGAAATCTCTGCAGTCATCCTAATTAAGGTGACATTCCCCTGCAAGAAGACATACTACTGGAAAAAGTTACAGGAAGGCTTGCTTGCAAAATTAATCTGTAGAGAGATCAGAAACTGTGGCCTAACAAAATTAAGTTTCAGATAAACTAGAAAATAGTTCTGGGGAGGAAGACAAGCTGCGGGTTACTCAGCCCATCAGTCATCAATCCACAATGCACAATTTCAGATTAGAAAGCACAGTGTTATTGAGGTCAGTCTAATGCTTATGCATATTCTAACAAGAAACCATAAAGAGAAATGATAAATTATAGACCCATTAAACTCATAGGATTTAAATTTGGGAGGAGGCAGAAAACAGATGAGAAAATTATAAATTATAAAAAAACGATGATAGGTTTTCAGGAGAAAAAAGACAAGTTGCTGCATTGACTACAAATTATTTGCATGTGCCACTCTTCAGCCCTCCTGTAACATCCTCATGCCTGCAATGTGCTTTAGGGCACATTTAAGGCAAAGCATCGGGTTCCCTGCTGTGAACAAGGCTATGACTGGATCGCACAGCTGCTCCCCAGCTTTCAGAGCCTGCTGGGACCAGCAAAGGGGTACTTACTGCTTTTACTCCAGTATTAGACTCGGGAACAGGTGAGGAATCACCTGTGTATACACCTCAAATGGTTTCAATTTTTTAAATATTCAAATAGGGTTTTTTTTTTAAAATGGTTTTTCAGCTGACATAATTTAGGACAGTGTACCCAGTTCATATCTAACCAGCATCCAAGCTTACAGCCTATATCATGCTGTTTCTCCAAATAAATTAGTAAGTTTCCTCTAACACCAATGGAGGGGAAAAAATCACCCTTGAAATGATTTTGCATCCTGAAAAGCAAAAATCCAAGTCGGGTGTATCGGATCTTCTTGGAGTGTCTCCAAAGGTTTTCACATCTGCCCCCTGACAATGTGAGAAGGGTGTTCATTACTTTAGGAGATTTGGTCCATTAAATAATTTAGATTCGTGAGGTTGGTGCCCAGGTCAGGCAGACAGCTGCTGCTGAGCCTACAGCTGCTGCTGAGCCCACAGCTGCTCATTTTGTCTCTAGAAAAGCTCACAGGTTACTGTAAGCAGTCTTTGCCTGCTATTGCCCATCCTTCTGCTCACCTCAATATCAAGAATATGCCATGGTCCATGACGCCCATATAGTGTTGAAGTGGGGAGAAGGAAGCACTTTTTCTTTTCCATCAGGAAAACAGCAGACTGCAATACTTTCTTTGTTGTCCACTGTAAGGAGAGTTTACTATTTCCATCAGCATTTTCAGCCAGGTTTTGTAAAAAATAAAAACAAAAAAAAATTGTGTTCTCCTTTTCATAATCTGCCTGCATGAACATTGAGATTTCTCTCTTGATCAAATGCATTTGTGAAATATAGTTTCCCATAAAAACTCTCCAAATATCAGACAGAAAATCAAAGCTCAAGAGCCAAAACACATTTTGCCAAACCTCATTACTTGGCATGGGAAAGGTGAGTGGGAAAGGACATTCTTCTTAATGAAAAACACCATCATAATTTTTGAAAATATAAAATTTTTTCCTCTGATAACTCTGCCCTGCCTGCCACTGACCCTGCATTTAGTATAAATAAACACCTTTTGCAGTTGTACAGATAAGGAACTTTTCTAAATTCCCTTCTCTATATCAATTTAATAACTAAAAATAAATGAGAAGGAATATACAGGGGTTTGTTGATTTTCTTTTATCTTGCTGCTGTTAAACTCCTTATTTTGGAGGGATGGTCAATTTTCCTGTCATTGTATAAACACCCCTCTGTAATGAGAAAGTAAAATGTACAACTCTGAGATCAATATATATGCGGTTTAAGTACATATCCTTACTCCTCAGGAATAAATTACCCAGAACTTTTAACAGCTCTGAAAAATCTCAGAGAAGTCTGCATACTTGCATTAATCTATGTTTGATGTGCAGTTTTCCTATAAAAACCCAGAACCCAGAACTGATTAGGCAGACAGCCCCCAGAACATTCAAAATCTTGCAGGCAGTGGGTGCTTTTGTCTGCAGTGCACCCAACACATCCCTAAACACATCACCAGGAAGTGAATTATAAGTTTTAATTCAGTTGTTGCAGACTTGCTGTAGAATCAGCAGTGTCTTGAAGATCATAATAAAATAGGAGCTCTCAGATTAATATCAACCAAAAGCAGCATGGTCTGAGCACACTGTGAAATACTTCACCAGAGTATGTAGACTAAAACAAATGCCCAGAGCACATTTCAGTGTCAGGCACTCAAGTGTTTGGCACAGGTGGGGAGGATTTCTACACGCTTCTGATATGGGAAGGAACTTTGCTCACCATTGATTTTGATGGGTCAGAATCAGGCAGATGCTCCTTTCTCCTTCCACTGTGCTCTAAACATAGACATAGTATAGTGATATTCTTCTAAATTCCAGTGTGTCTGATGATGAGGATGAGATAATGTATTCTGCTTCTTGAGGTAGTCTCTCAGCCACGAATACATAATAGAGTAAGCATGTGCCTCATGTTCTAAGGCAGAAAATTCCTCTAGGTGACTAAACAAAGGTGCCTAGTACAATTCTGGTACTTCGGGTATCCAACCCAACTTCCTGCAGTCATGCCAAAGGATCCTGGGTCTCCTGAAGCATATCTCTGCACCCTGTGTGGATATTTCAGCAAGTTTAGGACATCATCACGAGGAGCATGAGAGCCCCTGCTAAGGAGTGAAATTCCAGCCTCCCCTAGCAGCAGTAATACACACGCACACATGCACACACACAACGCTTCCATGATTAAGGCAGCATGTCTTTAATTGAAATCAGGTCACAAACAGCAACTCAACCATGTTTTGCTCAGTCTTGGAATGGTAGTTTATTCCAAAGTCATGAAGCTTCCTGTAAAGTAAATACCTTTAGAGTACAGTGCCATAATTGCATGGTGTATAAACATATGGTGCTTTGTCAAATACAGTAAGAGACAAAATACAATAAGAGACATAAAATCACATTAAGATGATCTGCTAATATAACAGAATGTAAAAGTAACATCTGAACAGCAAAAGAACTCAGCAGCCAAATACTCTAGGTGTCAGGACTGCCATTAAGATAAAATGGCTAATTCAGACGAGTATTTTGGGCAAGAAGCCTCCTTTCCATACTGCAACTAGGATTTTGTATTTTAACTAAACAAATTTAAAGTGAAGGACTATATGCCAGGTAAATCAAAACTCTTTTCCAGTGTGGCTGTCACCATTTTACTGGCAGGCAAAAAGAAGATGGGATTTCAGAAAGAGATCTGCAGCTGAGTATAAAAATCTCAGTGAATTTGAATTCTTCATGTTACTATGAAAATGCTACAGAGTGACTGGTTGGTAGGGGAACTCTGTAAGAACATGGGATAAAGCTCAAGAGCACTGTCTGAGTCCTTTTTTTTAGCCAATGGATTTCATCTACCCTCACAACACTATGTAAGAAAGGAACTCTATGGGAAAAGAGTTCTGCACACGACTCATAAAAAAAAGAATAAATAAACTCCAAAAAACAGGAAAATAGGTAATAGGAAAATAAAAACCCAGAGCTTTTTTAATGATCAGTTTTCTAGTTCTGCCTTATTATAGAGACAACTGGTAAAAATTTTCCTTCATTTGAGTGGAACTAACAGACTCAGAAAGTTCACTCTTAGAAGGTTTATGAGGCATGCAGGTACAATAGTGATGTATTTAAGTCCTTCCAGCCAGTGAAACACAGTTCCTCTCTTGTGTTGGGGGGCAGCAAGGTGAAGCTACAAAATGGGCTGTTTCATAGGCCAAGAGTATGACTTGTTATAGACATGAACCCTCTAAGTACTATTCTTTTTCTTCAAGTCAAGCCTGGGTGAAAAACTTACAAATGGAAGTTCAGGGCCAAATTTTGCTTTCTGTTAAACTTGGAAACTAAGCAGACATTTCTCTTCAAAGAATTGTACCACATCCTGATCTATAAAAACATAAGAACAGATTGAAATTACATTAATATAAACAGGCACCTCTGAAAAGAACATTGAGTACTCAAAATTGTGGACATTTATGTGAATACTTTCCAAAATGGTTATCTTGCACATTGTACAGAGATATAAAAAGTAAATGTTGCCTTCCTTTTTAATAAATTATTTTTATTTCACCTCTAGTGGAAAAGATATATAATTACAGAACTTGAAATTCAGAAAGAATTTTCTGGTCGCTTCCTTTCAGGACAGGGAAGAGTGAGAGAAGAATGTGGTGAGAAGTGAAAAAGTTAAGACTCGCAGCTACAGAAAAGACATTTTTCAATCACATTACACATATTAACTGTAAATAACTACTTCAGGGCTCATTTCTTAAAAGAAAGATTGGAAAGCTGATCTTATTTTATTGCTTTTTCCAAATTTTAGGGATGGCTAGAATTTCCTTGGTGGCCCACATCTTCTTCCTGAGACTGAATTTTAATTACTTTGACTGGTGGGATAACAGGCTAAGGTCTTTTCAGCATACTCACAAATGCACCACTGGTTCCTGTTCCTGTCTGTTTACCACATCAAACCACATGGCTTTTGAGTGCAAAATAATTACCCAAATTATGACAAAAATGGATCATGTCTTCTTCCTCACAGCAACCCAAGTCTAGACCTGCTACAGACGCTGCCTGGAAGGTTCAGATGACAGTGTAGACATGATCTTAGAGAGATGTCTTTCTTTTAAAGGAAGATACTGAATTGCTGAAGCTCAGACTGTGGTACCATTCCTTAGTTTGAACTGTACTTTTTCACTAATGAAGGTCAGAAAGAAAAAAAAAAAGCCAAAACCAAAAATGCTTTGCTATTAGAAAATATTAAGCCTTTTGACTGGTTTCCACTCTTCTTCTAAGCATCTTGGAAGAATTCTCTTAAAACAGATATGTTTTAGACATATGACCATTTTCAAAGTAAAAAAGATGTTTCAGATTTTTTTTGGTTGGTTGGTTCTGAAGATTAAATTAGATTTCTGAAAATGAAACTACATAAAAAATGTAAAATCATAGATCTTGAAAGAAACTGCCCATATACATATTACGGAACTAATATTGCTGGGCCATTCAAAATACTTTTTTGGACATCAGCTTGAGGCAAGATACCCAATTATGACTTTTTTTCTCAATGACCACAGACCAAAAAAACCATTTCTTACCCAAATGTGTTTCATCAAATTTGGTCCCGCAAATGATCAGAAGGAACGCAGAGAGACAAAAGCTCAGAGGGAGTAAGGGTTTCACAACCTGGCACATTTGGACTAAGGGGACCTGTTTCAGAAAACGCTAATTAATAAGCTCAGAGCTTCATCAATATATGAAGCTTGGAAGAGGGTCCTGGTCACATCTGAATCTCAGTAAAAGCTCTATCCTTCTGCACTCACAGCAGCATCAGGGCCTCCCTATCAATGATGCAGAGCTGAACATATGTGTTGGCAGTTGTCTGCTTAACAGCACAATACTTCTTCTTTCCCTTTATAAACAATGAGCTCTCAAGCTCCCAGAAGCAAAGAAACCAGGCAAGGAAATATTTAATCAAAGAAGGAAATTATATGCAGCTGATAAAGTAGGGGCAGTATAGAAATAGCAAATGTAATTGAAAAAAGAAACCCTTTTCATCACTGCCCAGTGTCCTGAAATGGCTATGTGTGAAAGCAGAATCATGACTTAATTTCAATGTTAGCCACGAGAGATCTGACTCTCACAAAACCAAATCCCCAATTCTCTTCAGAAGACGATGTAATCTTTGCTCTTATGAGTTTTCTCATTTTCTATATAGCTGCCCTTTTAGCATTGCCCCTCCTCTGATTGCCGGAAGCATCTCCAGCATTGGGATGTGCACCCCTCACTTCCCTGAAGCTAATCAAAGAGACTACAAGAGCCCCATTGGATTGTACACACCAGGAGCATTATATAGGCTGGTGTATGCTGAGATTTAAATTGAGACCCTCTGCATTTCCCAAAATGGCATTTTCCTGAGTTATGGGAAACAAACACTGGAAAAAGCCTCCTAATACAATTTGTGATGTGGAGGAGGAAGAGCACAAAAGAAGGACTATGTGGTACATGGTAATGACATATCCAGTGATCTAAAGGTTCAAATGCACCTCTAGATGAATGCTGAGGTTACATGCAGAGAAGAAGAGTATATATGAAAACTCAGCTCCCTCTAACCTTCCACAATGATGGAGCAGATGAAGGTGAGTGAAGCACAAATGCATCCAGCTCCAACAGACAATTATATTTCACTATCAGGTGGAGATCCCTTGCCAAGTTCCATCTCAGCCCAATTTTAAATCTTTGGGTCATTATGTTTTTGTCAAAAAGTGTGTATCAAACTGTTACTAGGGTTTAAACAGTAAAAAAGAATTATGTCATAAGTGAATCTTCATATTCACATCGCAAAATATTTTTAACAGTTAATTATGTTGCTCTGATACAAGAAGATAAAAGAAAAATGCAGCACTTGTGTCTTCACTGCAGAGATTTTCCCATTTATTCCTCAGGAACACTACTGGAAAAATGAGCAAGGTATATTCAGTTGTGGGCGGAAAGCTGGCATTCACCATCCTCATCTGTTCTAAACAGTACATGCTTTCAAGCATCTAACACCTAATGAGGTACAATAACATAACCTGTCTCCCTGTCCCTGAACAACATGCTTCTATGAAGCTAGAGAAATAGGGTATATCCATACCTTCAGCTAACCACAGAACTGTGACTGTACCCAAAGGTCAGACCAGCTCATTGCCTACACAATTCACCCTCAGGTATGACAGCTCTGAGCTCCAGGCTTGACAGTACACACAGGAGGCTCACCCAGCTCTGCCAAAAACATGTTTCATCTCACCCTGCAGACTCAGACCAAGAGCCCCCTGACTCTCCCTTTGCCAAAGCATAGCTAGGACTGGCTTGGACTCACCGTGGTTCAGAGATGTGACAGCCAGTGTGGTGACCTGGCCTGCTTCTGACTGCAGATCATGTATCACTGAGGTGTTCTCCTTAAAACAGTTACACAGAATCACAGAATAGTCTGAGCTGTAAAGGACCCACCAGGATGATAATTTAAGTGAATGGTCCATCTGGGGATCGAACCCACAACCTCTGCCTTGCCTCTTCCCAGCAGCTTGCAGAGCTGCTGTGCAGCATTCCTAACCAAGCTGTGCCGAGTGCAGCTTGGGACACAGTCCACACTATGTGCTCTCTGCTATTTTGCATTTCTCTCAGACTATTCAAGGGAGAAGCAAAAGCTCAGAGGCGTTATTTATGCAATTTGGAAGCAAGACGTTATCACTGTGATACACTTCTAACATGCAAACACCATGACACAGCCCAGGAGGGAACCTGTTATCCCTGAGAAAGAAATGGCATGCTCCTTTGAAATCAAAACATGTGCCCTGCTGTCGATGAATATATTCTTGGTTTCAGCACAAGGCGGAAGTTTTCGCTTTTCCTCCCCCACCTCTCATCCAAATTTCTTCCCCAGGGTTGCACAGTATGAGATGAGCAACATGACCTTGCAATGACAGAATTTTAATGAGTGACTGGTGCACCAAAAGCGATGCAGCAGCGTCTCCCTGCTCAGCGTTGCTGTGTACACTAGACATTTATGTAACACTGCTTCTCATCCTCAAGGCTGTCCTTTCCTAGGGTCAGCAGCAACAAACACAAAATTTATTTATCAAACTGTCAAAAATACTTACAGCTGACACAGAGAACTCTACACTCTCCAGTATTTTGATGAAAAGGAGTTAACAGGTAAAGCTATTTCCCAATTCCACAGCTGCAGAATAGAAGTAGATGTTTTTTAGAAGTAGGTTAACTTGAAAGACTAAAGGTTTTATTTCAAAGGCATTGCTTATTTCCAGGGTGCTTGCTAAAATATACTAGTTTTCTTCTGGGCTTTAGCACTGAGTTGTGCATGGAAATGCAATGTTATTTGCATACATTAGTTCTCAACCCCCAGGGAGACTCTGTATTCACATCTAGAAAATGGGGATTGTTTTTAATTTCTAACATTGAGAAGCTAAGAAGAATGTCTCCTCCCTCCCCTTGGCTCCCAGGTACAAAATATTTTACCTTGTTATTGTTGGTATTTATCACCCTGCCCTCCTTGGGTTGCTGCTCTGTTAACAGCAGTTTACCTCAAGCTTCAGGACCAGCCTTCCCTCTCATCCAAGGGCCCTGTTAAGAAGCAATCTACAACTGGGACACGTGGCTTTTTCCAGCTTTCTCTCTGTGCCCATGTACTAATGGGATAGATACACTGCTCTTAGTACAGATCCAGCACCTGTCTCTTACAAATAGGATGCCTCTAGAGAATATCACACTTCTGGCATAGCAAACCTTGAGGATCCACTGCCCTTTAAGGAGAAGCATTTGTTGCTCAAAACCTTTGTGTCAGAGCATTCATTATACATGTCAGTCCACTAGAGGACTCAGGGTTTTTAACTTTAAAAGATGCTAATTAATCTACTGTGCCTACAAAGGAAATTTCAGTTTCTGGAATTTACTATGCTTCATACAGGCACTAAAATACCAGGCTTTTTATGGGAATGAAGAGTCTCATTTCAGCTCCGTACATTTTGCCAGTGCATCACCGTAGTGGTCTTAATGAAATACACCAGCAGCATAAACAATGCAAATCCCAAATCACAGTTCACAGTTGAGTCATCAGCTATATTTTTTATATATATATATATATATATATATATATATATTTATATATATATATATAAATGTACATTCCTAGCTGAAAACCTCAGCTCAGCACAGGCACCAGTGGCATTTTGATTAAACCTTCTTGTTAAAACCTCTTGGCTAAAACAATAAAAACTGGTTGAAATGGTGAGGGATGGAAAAATTGGCAGAAAAATCAGATGCATAATCTAGAGAAGAACAGATCCACCTTGCCTTATATCAAACTGGTGTGTTTATGAAATGATTGCCAGGCTGAAGTGAAAATTAATCTCCCTAGAAGCCCTTTTATTTTTCAAAGGAGTAAACATTGCATTTTAATAACTCTTCTCTGACTTATGGTCCTTGAACCGCTATAGGCAATGCCTCTTTAGCCCAATGCTTCCCCTAAGGCATGTCTTTGAAACTATAACCTGGTGCATTAAATGTTAAGTAGAAGTTTTCCTCTTAGGCTGCTGTTCTGCAAGTCCTACTAAACCACTACTTCTCTGCTCTGGTAGGTTGTTACAGATGAATTACTGGTCTGCTACTTAATGCATCATCTGCCCTCTCTCAGCCAGCTTCTCTTTGCCACCTATACCCTAGAGGCTAGAAGAGGAGAAAAAAGACAAGGAAGAACTCACATGCTAGTAGTAGTATCACATACTGAAACAGGGAAGTGTTGCTCCAAACACAGGGCTGGAATAATCATTGTGGAGGGACAGACTGTTCTGCAGACTCCAGTGGTGAAGGTCAGTCCCCACCAAGCCTTCCCACACAACATCAGGGCTCATCTCTGCTGTTCTTTGTAGTGGCAGAGGACATTTCCTCACACAAGTAATCTCAGTGATAGGGAGTAGTATTGGGTACATCAGATTAATCCTGCTGTTAGCTGTGTCAAGCCCCGAGTCCCACACTGCTGCACAAGGGCTGGATTCCTGTTGCAGGGAAAGGGCTTGGTTTTCATCATGGTACGGAAACCTTCCTGGTCTAACAAAAAAATGAATACTGAAACAATTCTGATGATTAAAACACAAAGATCCTGCTGAACAAACACTGAGAGGTCTGCAGCTTTGTGAAAGACTGAGTGAAAACTGGGACAATACAGGGTAGGATCCTTCCCCTGCCAGCAGGACACTTATGACAGATTCACAGGACACAGTTTGAAGTGCAAAGTGATGCTCAATTACGTAAATCCACTTGATCTGCAAATGTGGAATTGAGTGCTGTCAGCCTTCACTTACTTTTCTGGCACTGAATTATATTTTTACGTACACTTGGCTTTAGATATCAAAGCAATGGAATTTAAAAGAGGGCTTGACACTGTTTTGCAAGCTGGAGACACACTCAGAAAGAGCAATGACAACAAAACCTGTAGAAAGATCGTATTTGTCATAGTATCTGCCACTCCTGAAGTCAAGTCACAGCCACAGTCATTCAACAACCCTTAAACTTTTTGCCTCTCTTATAGAAGCATGGATCAAGAAAAAGGAAAAAAAGCAAATGAAGGTTTTAGACTCCCCAAACTCCTCCTCACCTGGTCTAGCAATTGCTCAAATGAGCAACAGAAAGATTTACCCAAAATAAAACACAAGTACATTTGCATAGCAATTAGACAGATCTTTCCACTACTTGTGCACCAAAGTCATCCCAAAACATTAATTAAGCATCAAAACACTCCAGAAAGGCAGACAGTCCAGAGTTTGTGGGTCAGCTGAGTCAGATACAGCACAAAGAGAGAAAGAGGACAGCCTGGATCTGCTTTTATCTTGCTGTGACAGCACTGCTTAATGTAACAACATGTGTTTAACATGCCTACAAACAGCATCAGCTCCTGCAACAATGCAGAGTAAGAGCACAGTACTAGCATTACTATTTTAATTATAAAGTGTTACCCATACAGAAGCTGAGCCAGAAAGCATAATCTGCTTTAGCATAGAACTAACTGCAAAACTAGCTGCTCATTATATGGTAATGGAGCTGATATCTGTCAGAGGAGATGTAAAACCACAAACAACATAGTGATTAGATGACTCTAAACTGTATTTTAAAAGCATGATATACTAGATCTTGACATTAGAGGAGATCACTTTCTAGTTGTGGGTAACAGATGCAGGCATGATTTCAATCATGCTTTAAACTAACAAAAAAAAAAAAAAAAGCATGCAGGACCTGCAATATCCAGTACCTATGCATTTTGCCAACAGTTTTATGTTTATTATAAAATCCATGCAGGCAGTATTAGAAATAAATCTTACTGATTAAAAAGAATCTAATCCTTTGCTGCACACCTCCAGCTTTACAGTGATGGATGAATGAGATCCAATAGGAAAATAAAGGTGCTTTCAGCCTCAAAGAGAAAAAAATTAAAATCAGTAGCTGTAATGTAGGCTCCCATCTCACCCTGCATTTCTATTTTGGCTTCTCTCATCTGGGCTACTTTGAGAAGTTTCGTCAGTAGGAATTTGTCTATCTCTGGTTCTTCCCTTCCTCCCTGGATTTCAAATTAGGCAGAGCCAGAGGTAAAGACTTCAGTGCCAAGTGTGGACACTGAGGAACACCTTCCCATGTGGCTGCAGTGATGCACCTCCACCCTGCTGCTCACTGAGTGCAACTCCTGAGCAGAAGCTGCCAAGGCAAAGACCAAATTCATTCTCACTAGTTGTATATACAGTAGGCCTATACACCACCTACTAGAAAAATGCTTCCCTCTGAACACTCACACTGATACTTACAGACTCCTGTATAGAGTCTGTGTCCCAAGCAGAAATTAGTGTCTTTCCCACTCAAATAAAAAATATATTCATTGGAAAGATGTAAATGAAATCAAATGCACCTCCCTAAACACAGGTGAACTACAGGCACAAGAGCTGTTAAGCCAGCCTCTGCCTGTGTATGCTGCAAAAACTACACTGTACTGCAGGCAGTGTAGAGATCAAGGGGAAGGTTTTCACCATGGTAAAGTGATGCTGCTCTGTTAAGAAACATTAGAGTGGTGCATATTTATGCCAGTTAAGTGTCTGTTACCTGTTTAAATGCCCTCATCTCAAAAAAGTAAGGAAAAAGGAAAAAAGAAGAAATAAAGGAAGTTGGATTGGCTATTTGGATGGAGAAAAAAGGGTGCCTCAGAACCAAAAAGTTATGAAGTACCAGTTTCAACCTTTAGCTCTCCCATGGAAATTACAGGCAGAACACAGCTGAGGGGAGGAGAAGGGAAGAAGAGTTCAAAATTTGTACATTTTGAGATCTTCCTCTGTGGAACAAACTGAAAGTATACCGCAGCTCCTGCAAGGTTTCTATCTGCACATGTCATCCAAGGAGCCACAGAGCTGAAGGGTTTGTTCTCACTCTGCTGCAGATATGGTCTCATTCTGCTTACAGTGGCACCAGGGCAAACAAGGGTGTCTCCAGGGAAGAAGATACTCAAAGGATCACAGTCAACCAAACATAATCTGGGACTTCTAAAACTGGATTTCAACCTTCTATGTTGTAAAATAATCAGTCAGAGCATCTGAAAGCTTGAAGTATCTGACATTCAGGTCATGCGAGTGCAGAGTGAGTGCACCTTCCATGTTGAGTGTGTGGTATAATAAAACTTCAGGTTCTGTCTGCTCCTGTTCATTGCTTTTCTTGCTCCATCTCTATAGCTGCATAAATAGTAATTATTTTGCAAACTCACTGAATGCAAGATACAGAGTTCTCAACGAACAGATGTGTGCTTGCCAAAAGGCTGCGACTAACATCACAGCAGAGGCTGCCCACTGGTGCTACACAATTGTGCTCACTTTTCCTTAGGTTAACTTCATTACAGAAGTAGACTAGCAAGAGTAACACTCTCTATTTTAAATACAGAATCCCAGTTCTGCAATGTATAATAAAATCTTTAATATGGAGTATTTTCACCCCAAAGCCATAAGATTTGTATACCAACAAAAAAAAGCACAAGTCTTTGTAATACACTATGATTTGCCACTTGGGTTAACCTGGGGTTTCATTTACTGATCCAGCTTCAGAGGACTGAAGTGGAAGAAGTTCAAACATTCCACAGATTCTTCTTCCATCAGCTTTTAAAGCAATTCTGCCTCTCCCCAGCTTCTGTACTTTTTAATTAACAGAAACAAATCCAAAGAATCACTCCCACCACAAATATTGTGAGTGCATTTTGAGCAAAAGCACTGATTATTTGTTGGTATACTGCTGCATCCATCAGTCTTAAATAATCATAAATAAAAACATTTGTGCTATTCTTTGGTACATTTCTGTCTGTTTAAACCACAGCTGAACTTTTACATTGTACAAACAAAAAATTGCACTTTTATCTTCTAGAGAGTCTTGCTCCAACAGACTTTCAGCTGAAGGATTCTTTATTGTACTCAAACCTTGTCCCATAAGAATTGCTGCTGTTGCTCAGTTTATGAAGTATCTTAGAGATTTTGTTTGGTCCACAGCAGAAAACTCCAATGGTCTTCCTGTGGGAAAAAGAGAGGAAGGGAAGTTATGACATTGTGAATAAACAGTAATTTCCAATAATAGACAGAAGTGGATCCTAGCCTCATGGTATTATACATAAGCCACCTACACATAGATTTTAAGATGAGAACAGTTCACTATATGATGCAATTAGTTTTACTGAAGCCACCATATCTCTCCCAAGTACCCCTACAACAAACCCTGTAATTTATCTGACTAAGGCAACTCTAAGGAAGAAGTGCTTCATCTTAGTATCAAGATACCAAATAATGAAATATTACAATTTTCCACTCTATTTTTTTCATGATTAATCACTTTTTTGTTAAAAATATGTCTCACTGTAAAGATTTCCTTAGTGTAACTCATGAATTACACAAGCATATCTAGTCACTAACAGTGATTCGGTACACTAATGAAAACAGAGCACTACTAACCCATGATTATTTCTGGCAGCAACAGAATAATTTTACTGCTTTACTTTCACATTAGCATGCAGTTTTTCTTTCAACATCTATATTGGGAAATCTTACAAAGAGTCAAACACAGAGTATGATCCTTGTTCTTCACCCATAGATCTTGGCCTGGGTTTTTTAGTCAACCTGACTTTTTCTGACCACTCTACTGACAACAGCTCTTTGTTCCCTGGTCACCTTAAAAATAGACTGTAAGTCAGACTCACACTCATACAACATTTGAGGGCTCAGAACAGTAGCCAACATCAGAACAAAGTACATCCACCACAGCCAGACTGAGCCATTCAAAATATTTACTATCTCTTTTTTTTTTTTTTTTTTTTTTTTAAGGTGAGGAGAGAGAAAGGAAGCAGGGAAAGACAATGCAGTGCTGCCTTTTCTGTATCATGAAAAAAAAACCCCATCTTCTTCCAGCTGAAAGTGTGCCACTACAGAAAAAGATCTTAAAGATTTACAAGGATAAAGGGAAAAACACACAAGAGGGAACATGGCTCTAACTATTGTGATCTACAGCGCTCACCAAGAGGCTGGAGATTTGGGTTCTGGGTTCTGTTTCCAGGACTGCTTTGGTATTTTATCCAGAAACTATTTAATATGCAATATTTTAACATATGCAAGATAATCAAACTCAGTCTAAAGCTCCCTGTGCATGTGTTTGATGAGAGGAAGGAACCAATGTAAGAAGAAATCTTTGGTGCATACCTTGTCACATGTCAGGTGTCAGGTAGCTGCTGGAATAGCAGGGCAGTGAACACTGCAACAGTGCACAGCAACACTGGCATGGTACAGCTGGGCACTCAAACATCAAAAATCATCACAAAGTTATGCAGGTAACTTCAGCAGTGTTCTCATGCAGGCACCTTACAACGTGGATTTTAATTGCCTTCAATGGCATCATCTCTCATATCAATCCATGGCAAAGTCTTAAGTCATACTTTTCTCACCCTTATGTTTATCTACTAAGCTTTCCTGTTCTGGCAATACTCCTTTTAATGGCAATGACTGTTGTGCTGGTGGCTGAATTTGCTGCAATAATGAGAAAGCTCTTGCATGTTGCTCTCAAAAAAGATTCCTCAGCACATATAGACTCTGAACTCCCTCTAATCTGTGCACACTGGAGAAAAAGGATTCATGAGCTCACAGCAGGACTGTCTTCTACTGTGTATTTAATTGAAAGAATTAATGTTGTTGTTGGGTTTGAGTTTGTTTTTTGTTTTTCTTTTTCTTTAGTCTAATTAGTACAGTGAACTGACAAAATAAACCCTAAAGAGTTTAGCTGCCCCTCTCCCTTTCATTACATATAAACAGTCAACAAAGTAAATACATGTCCAAGCAGCACATACAATGTATTCCCATCCCAGCAACATCCTTCCAAGGTATACAGAATTTTCAGCTAGTAATCAGAGCCACAGGAAGGTTAAATGATTTGTCAGAAGTCACACAAGAGACCCATGGCTAAGGCCTCCTGAAACCCAGCTGAGTCACTGTTCTGTGCAGTGAGCCACAGGCTCTCAGACTGCCTTCCTGGGATACCCACCATCAGCATCTAGTCTGGACACCCCTTCACACACCATCTACCCTCCTCCCCTGTCTCCCTGCCTGCAGATACCCCTGCTCCTGCCTCACCCAGCTCTTGCCTGGCTGCTGGAAGACAAGCAGAAAGGTGGCTGAGCAAAGCTACTACATGGAGCAGCATGTTACTGCCCTGAGCTGATGGGCTTTTGCTGTTTATCTATTGCGTGTTTGGGACAAAGGCTCACCTTGTAGCTTAGATGAAAACAGGCACCTGTGTAGTCCTAAGTCTGAAAATCTTCATTAATACCATTAACATGTTTACAGTTAAGGAAACTATGTTATAGGCCATTCTTTGTAATAATTATAAACTTCAATATAGAATTTAATCATTCAGAGCAGTAATCAAATAATTCCTCAGTGTTCCTATGGGATAAGTAGGCCAGCACATGTTATTACATCCATTTTATGAACAGCAGGAGTTGAGAGAGAGATTAAATACTTTGCTACATTGAGAGGACTTGAAATGTTCCTGTTTTAAATCCCACATTTGTTCCTAGAGAGAGGTTTCTCCTTTAGAGCACATGAGAAAGGTATCATGGTGCTCCATGTTTTTTTCTCATGCAGGTATTCATGTCTTTTTCTAGGTCACTCTCTACCTGGAAAAAAGCACATGCCCATTTGACCTAAGCAAACTGAGCATGGTGCAAGCTTTTCATCCAGGACACAACTGAACAGGAACAAGGCTGTGGCTCCATTCCCCCACAAAAAGCATGAAAGAAAAAGACCAGAAATTTATTATGTAACTGTTCCAATTCAGATTGCTGGGTCTGTAGGTGAAATATGAGCTATGAACAGTAGATGGCATACATCTGCTCCTCTTTCCCGGGGAAAAAGAAAAAAAAAAAAAGAAAAAAAAAAAAGGGATCAGGAACCTGATGCTGGGTTGTCCCATGTCACGCTCCGAAGGTCTGGCAAAGCTCTGACACTTACAAATGCACTTTGCTTATTTGGGACCCAAGCAGCAACAACAGCAACAATTCACAAAGCACACAGCAATCAGACAGCTACACAGTGAGAGCTTTGCCAGCTGCCTGTTTATTTATATGCAGCTTTTCCTAAAATCACGAGATAAAAACTGGAAAATATCTTGGCTGCCCATAAACAAGCCCAAGGGGATGATTGCAAATGTGAAAGTCTGAACACTGGCACCAGATGTTGGAAACAACTTGATTGACCTGTTTTGCTTTAGTTTGGTTTTTTTGGTCTCTGTATACCAGCAGGGACGCTTAGGTGGAAAGTTACAGAGAAATAAGAATTGAAATAAAGCTAGTAGCAGACCTGGAAATTGGGCTAGAGGGAAAAACAGAAGTTTCCATCTCATCCATGGAAATATGGAGAATAATTACCTGCAAAAGGTAAATTTCTGCAGGACAGCTAAGGTTGTCAAAGGATGTGCATCACTGTAAGTAACTACATATATAGGTATGGACCTACATAAACCTTGATAAAGAGATGACGAAGAGATGACAAAGAGTGACAAAGCCTACATCTTAGCAAGGTAATCAAAAGAGTCAGAACATTATTTAGCTATTAAAGACATCTTGCTTGAAAATGGTGGCCCAATTTAAAGACCTGATTTTAAAATGCAGAGGAAATGGTACTTGAAGTCTAATTAGGAGTAATGCAATGGAAAGCAAAAAAAGAAAAATCAAGTATGACTACTACTATTACTACTACTAATGGCTTAATCTATATTATGTGCTCTTATATCCTTTGAAGGAAGAGGCAGAAACCTCACAATTTTAATCTTTTAAAACTGCACTCACATAGTTTAAAAAGACATTAGAATGGAGCATACAAGGTCAACAGTCCACTATGCAGAGATCTTTGAATCCAGAGAGTCAGCTTGGTTCTTTGAACTCTCTATTTTCCTTTCTTTCCCATGTTTTTTGCTCTAAACCCCTTCTCTAAGTGTGAAAATTCTACTAGAGACGTAGCAGCCTTTGGAACATCTTGCTCACAACATCCTCTATGACCTGAATCCAAGACAAGTATTGTCAGCAGCTCACACTGCCCACAGTGATACATTTGGCACTCAGTATTTCTCAGGAGCCAGGGCTCAGTGTCAGTATCCAGCCTCAAAAGAGAAGAGTCAACAAGCCATGGGCAGATTTCACTTTGCAAGTGCAAGAGAGGACAAAAATTTCTTGAGGGAAAGTTCTGCAGAGCACCTCTCAACCTGATGCACCCAGATTGTATCAACAGCTGCTCAGGGGGGGTTGCTCCCACACCACTGACTTTGCCAGAAGTAGATTAGGGAAGATTCACGCAGTCCCTTCTTCCAGATCAGCTTTTGAGGCAACAAATTGCCAGAGGCAGGTAAAATACTCAGTAAAGTTGGATCTGGACAAAGACATTCCATATGCATGTCTTATCTGGCTTACACTTGTCTTGTTTCAGACCATAATATGCTTTCCCAGCACAGTAAGAAACCATTTCCAGGTTTTAACAGAGAATAAAAAATAGTTAGAATTACCCAAAGATGATAAATCTTCTGAATAAAAACAATACAGGTAATTCAAATTCTTCCTTGTGAATTCTGTTTGCAAACTAGCATTACAAAACATGAATCAACAATTCTAGGAAACGTAACTTTATATAAAAAAGCAGCATATGTTGAAAGCAAGACATTGCCACGGACAAGAACATATGTAATCTCTGTGCAGTGAGATGGAAATCTGCTACTTTTATTTTCTGAGCCACTGAACATCTCAGCTGCATGAAAAGCTGAACTGCTCTGAGCGCAGGAAAAAAAAATTGTTTCAGTTTGTATAGGCTATCTGTCAGCAAGATAAATCCCAGAAATATTTTCATACAAACATAGCGAGAAACAGGTATGGCCAGCCATGGAGCTGTGGCATGCTTCAAGTGGACAAGCACTTACCTCCTATTGCACTTTGCAATGTCATCAAACAGCAGCTTCCACCGAGGTCGTCCAATCAAAAGCCTGGAGTTTAAAGCTTGATATTTTTCACCAATTATTTTCTGCAAGAAATAAAAAACTCCATTCTGCCTGATTTGCAAATTGCCTCATATCACCCAGGGCTCTCATTTCTGCTATTGGCTGACCTGCCAGAGTGCAGAGGTGTAAAACCTGAGCACAAGTATCAAACAGTTGCGATGAAAACTGCAGCCATTTTATGCACCAATACCTCTGCTCAGTACCTTTTCAATGGCTCTCCTTGGTGTTTGTTATACATTGTCCCTCATGCAGCTGCTCATTAATTTCCACATTACTTTAAAACCAATTTACTTAAGCCATAAAACAATAACCATCCTCCTATTACTCATTCCCACACTGGCTTTTAATGCTAAACTGGAAGAAATGCTGCTGAAGCAAAATCATATTTCTGTCAAGTATTTTTTTTTAAGCTTTGTACAAGTAACTATTAAGATGACTAGGTCTGAGAAAGTAACACGGGAAATCTTACTTTTCTCCCTGAGAGTAGTTTGCCAGCTGTTTTGAGCTTCTCTAACAGCAGAAAGCAGTCAAAACTGCTCCCCAGATGGAACCCTCTCCATTCCACAATGCTAACTCACCAGCATTTTGATAAGGTAAAATGCCCTCCCATTGCAGGGCATAACCCTGGGTTTGCTGTCCCAACACAACAGCAAGAGGCAGAGAGTCACACATTATCGAGGTTCCCCCATTCCCTCCGTTGCTGAGCAACCCGAAACATCACTCACACCAATGCAAACAGTCTGGCCAACTCAGCCATCTTTGGGCTTTTATAGACAAGAGGTACTTGCAGCAGGGTAGGCTCTTACCACACAGGCACAAGGGCTTCTCACAAAGGGAGCATGAAGTGCAACTGCCCAAATTTTGGCAGCAGTCAGCACTTTGGACTAACATCAGTGAACACACCACCTGTACGGCCATGGAGACCTAACTCCTCCTTGGGCAATTATGAGCAACATTTTGCTTCATGGCAGTTTGGTTCAACAGTCACAAAAATAAGGACTTTAAATAAGGACTTCGACCAAAAAGCTGACTTAAATGAATTAATCAGCTGCTTCATTAGTATCACTACGTAGTATTGGTATACTATATATTACCAGAAAACTCCCTTTGAATTGACTATTAGTTCACTTTCCCTATCTCATTGCATTGCAGTCCTCCTTCAGGTTTTAATTTTAACCTAACAATTACATACCAGGTTCATCAATTAGGCATTTTCAAGCAGTCCATTTCCATCAACATATGTTGTCCAGGCATTACATTTCAGTCATAACTGTCATGTCCAGGCATTACATCACAGTCATAACTACTGTAGCTATCAAATCATTTAAACTACAGGATTGTGTTCCTACCAGAGCTGTAAATGTTATATCTCCACCTGACATGCAAGGCAGAACAAAATCCTTTGGGCATGGTTTTTCACTGCATTTCATGTTTTGCAGTCATTGTTAGGCTTGGCTCTGGGCCCCCTGTAATCAATGGAAAGCTTCCTGACATGGCACAGTAAAGACTTGTAGCTAGGCTTATGTGCTAAATAATGTAAAATGAAGATCGCAAGCATAAATAGTTACAGGAGATGCCAAGAGCTGGGGAATTAGCTCGGCCTCAGCGTTGGCAATACATGTCAGTTGACAGTTCAGTATAATCTCCAGTCTTACACATCAAGAAATGTCTACCTTTCATCTATATATGAGACAATTAAATAAAAAAGCTCTTAAAAATAGGTAGATTCTTTCAAAATATATATGGGAAAAGAAGATTTGAGCTTGCAAGTCCCTGAAACTATTCTGGTTTGGCTCTTAGCCCAGGAACGATGCAAATTTCCCATCGAACACAGTCAACTGTCTGGTCTGTGGCCTGGCCTGGAAGGACCTTGTTCCTAGAAAAGGAAGATATGGATTTCTGCCCACACCTAATCAAGTTAAGGGTACTGCACTTGACTCTCTTCATGCTGTGGGGATGAATGGGCTCTCTTGCTCTATTAATGAATCAGTCACCTGAGTTTATGGCCTCATTTCCCGTTTTTACCATCTGCAGTAATCCCCTTCTGCCTTTGACTGACAGTTTGCATTGCCTATTACTCCAAGGTCTAGTTTAGTTTACAAACAACATTTGGCCACATACCTGTATTCCATCTGTTTGACTGAGGTACAGCTGGATATTTATATAGTCTGGCCGATTCTCCTGCCAAAGCTGGGAGGATGATAAAAAAAGCTAGTGAAATAATATTCTTTTTCTTAATGTAAGTGTGCAGTCACTTGTGCCTACTATGCTGAGGGACACAGGTTTCAGCATCAGTGCAGTAAGCTTTTTAATGAAGAGGATGTGCTTGTATAGCCCATCATGCTGCGTAAAAAAAATTATTTTAGGAAGCCACATGGCTCTTAAAATATACCTGAAATGGTTTATCCCACTCCCTTCTCAATCTGCCTACTAGCCAAATGACCTTTAGCCACTCAAGGCTTCCCAGACTGCACGTGCTGCTTCTTCCATCTCATAAAGTAGTCTGGACACAGGTAAGTGTCCAGGCTACTGGAACATGGCAACGCTGCAATGAAACATTGGTGAGGGATACTCAAACTGGTTTGTGCAGCTCCAAGAATAAACAAAGCCTGGATAAGCAGTAGCCCAAGCTACTGCTGGAGCTCACTCCTTTTGAGCAAGGCTGCCATTCTCTATACAATGCCAGGTGTGTGGTGTGGGCATACCCTGCATTTAAATTGTCAGGATCCCTCCAAACAACACCCTTTACCTTGTTATGCAACATACAGAGCAGATCTGCAAACCAGCGGAAAGACTCAATGTCTCTGCACACCCAAATGAAGTAGAGTCTTCTGAGCTTGTAGCATTTCCAGCCGTCCCTTGAAAATAAAACGTGTGGGTAGTTAAAAATTATAATTTAAAAAGGAAACATTAATTAGGATGCTTTATATTTATTAATGGAAACATGAATTTCCTTTAGAAGCTAACTTCTAAGTTGCTCTTCAAGCTATGATACATCAGACACTGAATTGACCGACACAGCCTATTGAGATTATCCTGAGAATATTAAATATCTAGCACAGAGATAACAGCCATCATAGACACTGCTTCCCCACTAGGAAATTGTCAGCTATATAGATGATTTTGGCAGCAAATATGGATTCATGTATCATCATCAAACTTTTATTTCAAAGCAAAGGAGACATTCTAAGTTCAAGTGTATTATGTCAATGCTTTATTAGGTTTATAAAGAGGCCTGTAAGTGGAAAATATTGACAAATGCAATAATGTCAGTGCTTAATTCTGCCTTTCTGTGTGAAAGGGTCTGGTTGATTGTAATTAATACCATAGCAAAATCACAAAGACCAAATCAAATCAGAGATGAATTGTGTTAGGGAGCTGTGTGATATATTACAGACCTCAGAAAATGCTGATGGATAAAGCGCAGCCATGGGCAGATTCTGGCATTGCATTTAGAAAAACAGGACTCTCATGTCAGATTTTTAATTCAATTAAAACACAAATAAGTACAAAGGAAGGATTTGAATGAACTGAGAAAGAAAATAGAAATAAAAATATCCTGATGAATAATGAGTTTAAATAAAGCACAAGTATTCAGGAAGCATTTTCTTAGTTAGCCAACACTGTTTTTTTGTTCTGATCATTGAAATGGTCTGTGCACAGTTTCCTCCTTTTTCTCCTAGAATCATTTTCAGATAGAGAAGGCCATAGCCTGTTCACTTAAAATGCCAATCCTAGGAGCCAGACCCGGTCAAAAAGTTTCATGATACATCTCACCATACCCACTCTAGAGCTGCTGGCATATCCAGCAAGGATATAGGGTTAATAGATCTATGTAAGTGATGCTTCCAACCAATGTCTTGCTTCCCGATACCCCTCCCCTGAGGAGCAAGGATGGACACATCGGCAGCACCTCAGCAGCACTTAAAACTGAGAACTCACCTTTCATGTAAACTCCCTGGAGAGAGTAAAAAAAAGTGCTTTCAGACTGGGGAGTACAGTGTCTTTCAAGTCCTGATTTCCAATTTTTTATTTGTTAATAGCTGACTTTCCAAACATGACTTCCTCCGTCTCTTTCTGACTGCCTAGACTAAGACAAGCACTTAGGAAGGGTCAAAGTCTGGTCAGATATGACAAGAGAACTATAAACAGTAGCAAGGAAAATAAGTGCCTTTCATCATAAAAAGGGATAAAAGAAGAGAAAAATGGAAGGCATTTTTTACTGAAATGCCCCAGCTCAGTAACAAAACACCACTCTCAGTGAAGAAACACTGCAGATGGACAAAGAGGCTGGACTGCAATACTTCATCAAACAAGCTCAGCATAGATTTAAAATAGCACCCCAGACACATATGCCTGGGTCTACCTCCAGCAGGATATATTGTGCAGGACAGGTGCAATCCTCCACTATAAACACTTGCATGTAACATTTCTTGTGTATTTCTGTGTTACACTGCCCATAACAGCCGTTATTTACAGACTCTTGTGCATAAAAGCCTCCAGCTTTCTGTAAAGTGCATTATAATTTCTTGAAACAGGGCACAGGGTTCAACAGCTAAGTGGAGGCAAGGGCAAGGGCATGAATCCAATTATGTACATACAACAGGAAAACAACAGACCAGGAAACAAGATTTCAAGGACATCTCTCCTAGACCTGCATGTCCTTGACACAACAGGACTAGCCTGGCTGCTCTGCAGCACTGGCACCATCAGGCAGTTTGCATGTTCATACCTGCCAATATCTACTTCCAAGCCAGGGCAAAGACACAGGCAGATCAGCCATTAAACCAGTGCCTTGTTGATGTTTAAATACTGAGGAGGGAAGCAGACAAAGACTGTTACTTTTCCCCAGAATGATTCCTTTGTATATTGTACATTGCACAAAGGGAAGAAGGACTACAAAGGCAGGTTATGGAATTAGCTCCTTGCAAGTCAATTTATGGCTTTATGCAGATAAATGGAAATTGCAAAATCCTTTGGACACTACCATTTTCTTGCAGTGTCTGTGTGAATTCCCACAGCCTTGGATAACACACTGGGAGAGGAAAACATCTAAATTCCTTCTGCTGGCCTGTCTTTGTGTTCCATGACATTTTTTGCTAAACACTGTCAGGGATAATCCATCACAAGGAAAACAGTCATTTTATCCACCTGAGCCCCAGGCTTTCAGCAAAAATGTACCCTGGTTTTGAGATGGTGATCCATATGCTCTCAAGAAAATAAAATGAGGGAGCCCAAGATGGTCTTTGCAGGCTGCAGCACTATGAGACACACAAGGCTAATAACTTTCAGTAGCACTTGGCACTGTCAGGTCCAGCCCAGGCTAAAGACAGAAGAACGTGTACAGCATCTAAATTCCACACTTCAACTTCACTTTGGAGTTAGAGCTGGCCACGGGCATGTTCATCTTGCAAAAAATGCTTTAATTGTGCATTGTAAAACCCTCCCAAAGCCAGTTAGCCTCTCAGAAAAGGTCTGTTGCTTTGGCTGGCTGTTTATACTGGGCCTTTGAAACAGGGGTGCTCAGCCTGTGACTGTAGCCCTTAACCAATAACTCTAGCAAATAAAAACAAAATCAATAGCAGTCATAAAAGGAAGCCTATTCAGCATAGGATTTAGTAGGAATCATGCTGTCAACGTGACAGAAAAACAAGAGGTGAAAGGTTTAATCTGCATAGAATATCAAAAGCTTTACATTAAAATGAAATTTTAAAAATAGAGAGAGAAACAAGAAGGAAAAAATGGAATAATACATACCTAAAATTTAAAGTTTTCAAATGGGGTTAAACATCTGCATGCTGCCTTCAGGTTGATACACTTAAACCTCAAGCTTACACATTTAAAAAGTCAAACCAGGAGAGCTGGTCCTTCATTTCCAGCAGGATTGTCACAATTGTCTGACTCCCAAAAACTGCTACAGTACACAGCCTCATCTGAGCTGGGACTAGGGGAACAAGTCTTGCTGAAGGGCTGTGACCAGATTAATCACAGGCTTGGCTGGTGGCAGGATACAAAGGCTGGTGATACTGTCCCAGTTCAGGTGCATCTCTGGCACATCTCTGCCACCACTCTTTGGTTTACAGGGTTGGTAGAAGAAGATTTATGCCCTTTAGGGACATCCCAGTCCTCTACATCTTTTCAAGAAATAATTCAATTATGCCAGCGGAAGTTTTCTAAGACCCTCAAAGCCTTTCTGACATGCACTGCTGCTATAAACTGGGGCAAAATGCTTTAAAGGCTTAAGCTCACTTACAGCAGTGTGTTGAGCACAGATGCAAATGGTGTAACTCCAATACCTCCAGCTACGCAGAGGCTGACCTCGTAGTTCAGGGATTCCTCAAAGGGACTTCCAAAAGGTCCATCCACATACAGTCTGCACAAAGAGCAAAAAGCACAGTTTTAGAGGAAAGCTATTAAGATCAGACAAAGGTAAAGAAAAAAAAAAGGTGGAATTAAAACCCTACAAAGAATTTGTTTTATATTTTTACTAGTCTTGGGATACAGAATGTGAAAATCTTTTTCCTGGAAAACTTTATGTAGACAGAAATGAATGTACAGGTGGTAAGAAAAACTGTTATCCAAAATCTCTTGGCATGTTCCACGATTAGACAAACTATTATATAATTCAACAAATGGAGGTGACTAAATTATGGCTTCCCATTTTGTCTGGTGTTAAAGGGCAAAGAAAGGGCTGTACTAGAAACAATAACTTGGTGGGTCATACATAGGAAAGAAAGTAGTTAGGCTAGGCCTGCCTAGGAGGTTCATCTTATACACGTTTTTTGAAGAGGGAGAAAAACCTCTGAGTTTTCCCCTTTGACTCATGCCTATCATTATTATAACCACTTTGTATACTGGATTTTAAAGATTATTTAGAAAATTGTGTCCCATTTCCAACCCATTTCTAATACTTCAGATACTACTGCATATAACATTGACTATAATTTAAAAGTCGGCTTTATTTTCAAGAGTTTGACCTCCTACAAGATCTTTCCTACACTGCTGACAATCTGAGCAATGTCACCCATAGACAGCTCAAAATTTATGGGCTGTAAGCTTTCATATCTCTGTTCTACCTATGGAAAACCAACTGCATATCTTACCTCAGTAACAGATTCATCTTTAGAAACTTCTATAAAGAGGACTCGAACAGGACATTTACTCAAGGCCTGTTCTGTGAATGTGTGGCTCACTGGGTCAGCACGTTTTAGTTAACTGCTGAGTACAGCCAAGTGTGGTGGGACCAGCACTGTGTGCAGCAGCTCAGTGAACAGTATTTGCCCACAGGTTTGCTGACCAAGAGCAGGCTTTGGTTTGAGTCCACTAAAAAACTCCAACACACATCAATTTCATGCACACACACACACTGATACTTATTGCACAACTAAGCTGCACATACTCCACATCTAATGAAAGGGCCTAAGATGCTTCTTTATAACAACCAGCCAGAGAATTAAAGGCAGAGAAGACATCTCTTTTCCCAGACAAAGCCTTCCAAACCTCATCTGATTAATTCCTTTGGAGGGCTGGATTTTAGCCATAACTTAAGTTCTCAGTCTGATTTCATTTCTTTTAGTTTTGTGGTCTGACCCTTGGCATCATCTTACCAGTCAAGACAACATCTTGTCTGAGTGTCTTTGGCCAATATAATCCTTTTTAGGAATTTTTTTTCCAGACCTCTGCTATTGTTACTTGATGCCTCATATGTTAGTCTCCTTCTTCTGTGGTGTCTAAATTGAACACAGATAACTACCAACTTTCTGACGGATTTAAAGGCTGATCCTTAACTATGTCCTGTCTTACAAACTCCTTACTTGGTGTCCTACCTGGAGAGGAAGGGATAAGACACTGGCACAGTCACAGATGTCATCAAAAGGCATTGGAAATATTTTTCACCAACCAAATTTTTTTAACTAAGCCATCTTCAATCTAAATATGCTTACTCTTATTTCTGCATTTATAGTCTCTGCAATATTCTACAAATGTTCTCTTGGAGAATCTCAAAGCTTTGCAATGTCAGATATGTTAGTTCCAGTATGATGGGAATATTAGAAAAACAAATTCCCTTCTTACATAGAGCAGACATATTGTTTTACACAATGGGGCCAAGAAAAACTTAACTGGCCATGTGTACACAATATAAACAAAACATCTGCTCATTAAATGTTTCCCCTTGCGTAACACTTTATACCACACTTACTTAACAAAGGGGTTTTTTTTTCACTAATGAAATTATACCTCTGCTGGTGCAGAGTGCAGCAGCAGCTGCACTATTTGACAGAGGAGGTAAAGGAGCATCTCTTATTTAAATAAGCAATAGATGAAATGTTGAGAATCACTGAAATAATCTGGTCCAAGGAATACTCTGAAAAAAGTCCACAAATGTTATGGTTTTCAGATGTACATATAACAGATGTACACAGAGATCTGATTTTGGGATATCAGAGTATGTCAAAAACAAAAATAAAACAAAACACACACAAAAAAAACCCAAAACAAAACAAAACAACTAGATAACGAAGACCAGCAATCCTGTAATTCCTGGCAGACCTCACATACTCTCATCAGCCCCCACCTAGCCTGTGAAATCTAGAGAATTGCTCCTAAAGGTATGAAGGACAAAAGCACAGGCCTTAGGGAAATTCCTCACATTCTGGACAAGCAGCATTAACTTTCCTTTGGACACACAAACTTAAAGACAACACTTTGAGTGAAAAACACAACCTAATGAAATAAAAACAATCAAAGCACATTTTTCCAGAAATTACCACAGACAACAGTTATATATTTAGGGGTACCACTTAATGTTACTTGAGGACTACCTGAATGTATGCATGCATGTCTGATCTCAGAGGGATTAAGCAATTCTTGGAAAGTCTGAGTGCCTCTGAATAATACTGACAGGATCAGGAGTGGAAAAATGCAAAACTAGATCTGGTCACCAGAAACCAGTCAAGCACTGTAAATGCCAGAAATTCAAGAAACAACCTGCAATTAAATATGCATTTTGGTCAGAATGCTCCAGTTTGTGGTCCATTAGCCCCATCTGGCCTGCAAAGTATTTCTATTTGCCCACTGTGTCTTCCTCTGAGGCAGTGAGGAGCAGTTGCTTGGACAGCAGATGCAGTCAGAGAAGCCAAGAGCCTCCTGCTGTGTCTGCATGTGGTCCAGCACAAAGCAGCCAGAAGTCACTGCTTCCAAATGTGAAAAAGAGAAATGGGGGAAACCTGGAGAAATATTGCTACTGTGTTAACCCACTCCACCAGCTACATCCTGAAAAGACTGATTACAAGCATAACATGATCTCCCTGGAAGATTTTGTTGGAGGTCATAAACTCGCACTATTTAATCCCATTTTATTACAGGGATAATTTATAGCTGAGACAAATGTGGCCTTGATGCCTTAATGGCAGTGGCCATTTATCCTTTCCTTATTCAAGTCAGTGGAAGCAAAAAACCTCCTGATGCCGTATCAAATGGCAGAGGATTGAACAGAGCAGTGATTCAGTCACACACTTCTGCAAAGATTATGCAATTTTTGTTTCCTGTCAACATGTTCCTCCTTTCATTTGGTAGGACTGAAAACTTTTGCATAAAAACAGTTCATTACTGAAAATGAAGTAACACAGCACTCAATAAAAAGCCAAGGGGGGTAAGATGCTTCTTGAGCTGTGGCCCAGATATATCACACTACCATGCTATGTTCTCCTATCCCCCCAGCTTTCATTTAATTAACATGAAGGAAGGGAATGGAATTTTACTAAAAGTTTAGAAATTGCCCCTTCAGGCAAACATATTCAAATAATGAGTCGTTCTTTTCACATGTATTCACTCCCAGTCTTAGGAGTGTTCTTGCTTATTACTGTGGCACAATTTTTAGCTCAGAAAGAGAAAAAAAACCCTCTTCAAAATAGAATACATCACAAAAAATAGCAGAGCACATTATTAAAAAGCATCTTATAGATATTTTCTATTTAAAGCACACTCCCATTCTACAGTGCAGTGGTACTAAAATAGCCCAACAACCATCTTGTTCCAATGCCAGGCAAGGCCATTGCACTAACATGGGGCTGCCCCTAAACTGAGGGACAGTCTCAGGGATACAGGCAGCTGTACTGCTTTTGAGATCCAAGTAATTATTTTCCATAAGGAACTGCCTAGAGATGTGTGGAGATACCTGATTACACCTCTTGGACTAGGCTTTCAGTGCCATGCTTTACTTCAGGGTGTAGGAGCCCTTAGAAAAGATAGTGCTTTGATTGTACTTCACAACCCAACAGTAAATGATGTTAATCACTTTCTGTTCTAGGCTCTCTGGGAGCTACTGTAAGATATTATCTGAGATATTAGTAGCATAACAGATGGATAGGGGAGTTAAATCAAGAGCTCATAGGAAATTTTAATTAAAGCAGTATCCTCATCTGCAAGCTGAACAAAATGCTTAGATACAAAGAACTGCACAGAGTACAAAAAGTGAAATCCTAGTCTGACTGAAGTTTCAGGCTTACGAATGTCAGCTGAAGAAGGATTTAAACCAGGAGCACGAGATTTTATATCCTTGGTATTCAGTTCTTACTAAGATCCACATGCAGATAACTTTGTGTGAGCACACTTAGTTCTGGACACAGTCAATAAATCTAATGGAGCTGAATCCCTCTCCTGATTCCTTATAAAAACATCATAGACTCTCTCCGAAATCATAATAAAATCAACTAAACAACCCTTCTCCCATGCTTGTTCTCCTCTACTTGTCCTACCAAAACCACATCTCGGTACTGATGGATTCAGCCTCAGAACTCCAAGGAACTGACCGACTGTCTGATGGCTGAAGCAGTTCACTTATGTTCTTCTGCTGCTCTAACTAACTCTGCTGCACCAGAGAGAGGCAATCATCTCTCTCTGATAACCCACAAGATCAGCTTCCACCCCCACATGACAAATATTCAAACAAGTGCCTCCATGTTCCTCCCACATTTTCCTTCGTGCCTGGGAGGGAATCTCAGTAAACATCTGCAGAGCTATTTCATTATCTCCCTTCAAATTCCTTCTTAAGACTCCTCTTTCCTCTGATATCTGAAAACCAGGCTCTTGATGTGCTCACTGTAGCTCTGTCACATTCTGGATCAGTATGTCTCACTGTTTCTCTGAATTTTGCTGTCTGATTGTATCCATCTGTTGTCTGCTGTTTCTCCAGTTTAAGTTGGTTTGTCTCTCTGCTGAGTGGCTCTATCAGAACGGCTTCCTGATGCCTGACTCCTTCTGCAGGGCACCAGCATAATAGATCAGAGAAGGATTGCTGGAAGCCATCCAAATCTGAAACTTGTATCAGAGACAATCTTTCATAGCCTGCAGAAAGCACAACAGATTACTGCACTGCTCTAGAACATTTTGGAGTCCAAGGCTCAATTCACATTCTTCAGTAAAAGCCTAGCTACAACAAATTATGTGATTTTTCAAAGAAGCTGCATTTACTACTATCAAAGATTTTAAAATATTTTCTGCAGCAAAAATCAAGACAGCCACTTCATTTTAAGAAGTCAACATAAAATACTTCAAGTCACTATTTGAGCCTCAATTTATACGTGTACACTCCGACACTATGTTAGCAGAGGGGTTGTGATTATTTCACAGCATTTCAGTACCAATAGCCTTTTACAAAAAGAACCACTAGTGAACAAAGTATGCCATCCTTGGTTTTTATGGATTTCCAAAACTACAACAGCTTTTCAAGGTTTAAAAGTGTCACAAAATGTGACATCTGGCATGTGTGATCCAAGATTCCCATGTGTTCTCCTGACACTGTGAAGGATGATGTTTCCATTGAAGAAATCAGCAGCCCCTTAGACAACTAATCTTGCAAAACCCAGTGGGTACAATTAAATTTATATACTGTTTTGTGCAAGATTGCAAAGGGTTATGATTCTAATTCGGGTTTCATTAGCCATCCTCTCCTGATTTTTTTAAACTGCTGAAGTTTAATTTCTGATTGATTATTCACATTTTTTTCCTTACAACTTCAAACATGTTCTTACAGTATGTACTACAGCTTGCAGAACTTTCCTTCTGTTTTCAAGTGAAGTTGATTCCTTGATCAGCTAGTGAAATATCTGATTATAACAAAACGGATGGCCCAAAAAATTATAGAACCAATTAGCACCAAATTTTCTCCAAATAGAAAAATCCTGCTAAATCATTATTATTTTTAGAATCTAACAGTTTTAGTGCATCTCTGTTCCATTTATTTCTCTCTGACTGGGCAAAAAAAACCCCCAGCATCACCTTTTCTCAGCTTTTTATACTCTCAAGGGCCCAGAGGTAACTAAAGAATTTCCATCTCTACAACATCCTTAGCAAGTGGAAGTATGTTGAAGGCATGATGATAAGGGTAAGAAAGTGGAACAGCTGAGCAGGCACCTGTATTTTCATGAATAATGCTCCTCTTGTAAATCCCAAGTTGAGACTCATAGTTTTCTAAGGCACACAGTGAAAATTTGAGAAGATTCCACTGGAGCAGCAGCAAAAGTTGCACAATTACCTTTTGGGAGCTGGACGTGTAACAGAGGAGTGAGGAGGAAGACAGAAGAAAAGAACCCCCTAACTATGAACAAGAAGTTAAAAAATGCTTGGAGATCAAATTACCACTGATGGCAGCAGAGAACAGACTTGCACCTCTGACGGACACCCTTATAAACATGGCTCTTCTTTGTACATGACTCCCACAGCAATCTGAAAGCAACCTCTCAGACCAAGTTAGTTTCCCTCAGAACTGAATAAAAGTATCTAAATATTGCCTGAAGTATTTATGGGGAACCCATATTTCTCACTGCTCATTGCTGACTATTACAGGAGACAAGCAACAGTTTACATCATTCACTTACTCCATTAAAAAGGTCTGTAAAATCACTATGAGAACTACAATCAAATATAATTATATTATTTGTTCTCTGAAAGTTCCTGTACTTCCTGTCCTGACCCAAATTTTTGGGTCAATAGTCTTAATTAATGTTGCATTAATTCTTTTCCATGGCAACCTTTTTAGGGTCATTTTTACAAAATGTTCTCAAAATGTGTTCCTTTGATTAAAGAACACCCAATTTAATTTTACTATAACAAGAAGTCCTGTTGTACAGCTTTTTCCTTACCAATTTCAATTTCTATTTTGTGAAGCACCTTTCGTCTCTATAAACTTGCGTTCTACCAATTTTGCCTGAGGTAATCAAGCAAAATTAAAAGAAGAGCATTTGTAATGGCTGCAACACCTATTGCATCTTGGGTTTTTTTGAAAATTTATTTGTTACAGCATTAAGTGATAAAATGCTGCAGACCAGCAAGCACAATGAGGTGGAATGTGCTTGCCATATTTCTCCACAACCCATTCACTGGCACAGTAGTTATCTGCTTATCTCACTGCAAACTGTATTTCTGCTTCAGAGTAATCCACTTCCATATTTGATCTTTGGTCAATATTTACAGGAAGCTTTCTGTTGCCTACACCACTGCCTTTGGTGGTCATCTCAGAAAGGTGATGCCATTGAACAGATGGCATGGAAGTAGTGCCAATATTAGACCTCTTCCTTGCCTGGTAAATGATACCCACTGAGACAGGAACTCCCATGTCTCCACACCAGTGGAAATACCTGCAGCATCAGTTTCTGTAGAAGCCTGGAAGGCAAGGTGGCTAATGTCCATGTCACAAACAGCTACAGCTGGATGGATAGCTGTGGAACCAAACAAGGATTGTTGGTGGCAACAGCCAAGCATTGTTTGCATTAACACACTGTGAGAAAGAACAGGACGTGGCTGGAGAAGGGGCCATACAGATGTAGGGCATCTGGGACAAACATCCTTGTTCTGGTTCCTGGAGATGAGCACAACACAGTACAGCACAAGTGCAGGAGTGAGGTAAAAAAGTGGGAAGGGAATGATGGGGGGATCAAGACCTCCGAACCCCTTTCCATACTGATGCAAGCACATTGAAGATTTCAGATGCTATTTTGAGTTTTTTGCATCTCTAATTATTACATATTAACCAGCAATGGAAGTCGAATGCAGTTCCCTCAAGGCAGGGTTTGGGTTTTCTCAGTTGAAGTAAGAATGGGAGAACTACACAGGAGTTCAGGACTTAGGAAAGCCTGACACTACATACGTGAATTTCCCACCCCTGGCAGCTCCTTTCCAGTTACAAATATACTCAGGAGACATACTATACGAAAGGGCAAAATACTTCTTTGGATAGAGTAGGCTGGGGGAAAAAGAAGATGACTCTAGTTAAACATCCACACTGCCCTAGGCTTTCCCAGTCAAGCTCCTGTACACCTTAGGGATGGGAAAAGAAAAGTTGGCTTACGCTGACAAATCACAAGGATGACAAAGTACAGGATTTAAAATTCCAGCTAGGTATCTGCAGAAACAAAAGGGAGGAGAGAAGCAGCTGACTGAAGTGCTGGCAGATACAGCTGGCAGCAGATCAATCTGAAGACAAGGACAGGCATATCACAGATCTCTCCACAGTCAGCCTGCTCAGGCTCTTTGGGCTGCATTAAGTAGAGATGAGGAATTCAAAATATAAAGAAAAAACACAGAAAGGCAAATCTCACAACTAATTTTGCACTTGGAATGAAGCAGTTATTTCTGCAATAAAATGGGATCCTCAATACCTGTTAAAACCTAAACACAAATATGCTATCTAAAATGTAATTAACCCCCTAGAAAAATTTACCATGTCTCACTGCTGACTCTTTTCTGTCTTAGGGCTTACATTGGGTAAGCAAAGTGACTTTGTCCAGTCACAAGCCCATCTTTTACCCGGAAAACTCTTAAAAAATGTCTCTCTCAGCTATACTTCCTTTAAGGAAAGATGTTCGCCATGAGCTTCACAATCTATACAGGCCAGTGATTGTGTCTGTAAGTTTCCTTTGGGGCAGCTTCATGAAGCAAGTCATTACTGGCTTGGGGTCTGTAAAATAGCTTTGCTTGAATTTAGCTGCCAGAAAACCTAGAAAGAAATACTCTGAATATTCCTTTGACAGTTGAAGAGATAGGTCTGCAAGATAGTGATAATGCAACTTCAGATGGCTTCCAGATGGTCAGACAAGCTCATTTCCTTAAGCAGAGTATCTTATCCGGAAGGGGTAAGGTCAAAATGTAAAGAAAGCACACCTGTCCAGCAGTAGAGTAAGCCATTCACAGTTGGAATGAAATGGCAGACTGAGGATGAGATCACCCAACTTGGATCGGGAATTTCTGAAGTCAACAGAAGCCTACAGATGAGTCTACATATAGATTCATTGGCAGAAGCTTATCATCTACCAGAAAATATACTGCATTACATCATAGATGAGCTCAATGAAGTCCTAACTATCTTGACCTCTTCTTTGTTTTTCTCTGACTATGCTCCAACTTCTTATTTCCAGTTCTGTTTTTCAGAGTGAATGGCCTATTATTGTCTGCAGTGTTCCAGTTTCAGTCCTGCTAAGGCCCTGCATAATGACATTATTATTCATAGGTGGCACTGTCATTGCTATTACCTTTCTAGCCATACAAAGATGCCTTGTGCAGCTGTCTTGGGTTATTCAAAATAAAGAAATTTTTATCCTTTGAATTTTAAATTCCTTCAAGCTCTTACCTTTCTATGTGCTCATATTAACAGAACCTTACCTTTTAGCTTTTCTCTGAGTTACATTTAAGAAGCTTACAGAGAATAGGTGATCTCAAACAAAACATATGAGTGATTTGGTGAGAGAGAGATATGAGACTAGTGTTTAATTACTGTAAATATGTAATTCTTTCCCTAACCCTTCCCACCCTCACTTTTCATAAATATCCTGAGGTCTACAACCCACTGGGTGAGAGACACTGCTGCAGGACAAGGTGACCGAACAGAACAGAGGCTGGGCATCACAGCAGAGTGAGTATCTCTGGCACAGAGTTAGGGTCTAAGCCAAAGGAGGCTCTCCTGTAGGTTCAATATCAGTTCCCATTGACCAGGAGCCATGAAGTTGCTCTGCACATATACAGAGAAACACCACTGGCTGTGACTGGTCTTGTCATTATACACAACAACCCACGACATGTGAGACTTCTTGCACAAAATCAGTGTCCTGCACCTCCACACTGATCCCCATCATGTTTGTCATCATTGTGAGATGTAGATCCCAGGTCGATACTAAAATGACAGTTTTTACTAGTCAAAAAGGAGGAGAAATCCATACTTTCAACCCCATCTCTCCCATACTTATCCACTGTCATTTCCAGAATGTCATTTACATCCTCAATTAAAGCTCTTTGTTTTGGTAAAATCAGAAAGTGACACATGCTCACAACTCTCCTCCATGACATAGGGTCTAGTTAAGTTTATTTAGCTTAATGCTTAAGTTTACTTCAGGCTGCACCTCAAATCCTGTGTTCAGTTTTGGGTTCCTCATCTCAGGAAAGACACTGAACAGCTGGAATGAGTCCAGACAGACAAGGGCAGAAGCTGATGAAGGGTCTGGAGTAAGTCCTATGATGGGTGAGTGAGGGAGCTGGAGTTGTTTAGCCTGGAGAAAAGGAAGCACAGGATGGGCCTTACACTCTCTAAAACTACCTGAAAGGAGGCTGTAGCCAGAATCTCCACCCAGGCAACCAGCAACAGAACAAAAGAACATAGACTCAAGCTGTGCCAGGGGAAGTTCAGGCTGGACATGAGGAATAATTTTTTCACTGAAAGGGTGGCTAAGCATTGGAACAGGTTACCCAGGGAAGTGGTGGAGTCACCATCCCTGGAAGTGTTCAAAAAATGACCGTACAAGGCACTTAGTGGAATGGTTTAGTTTACTTAGTGATTGGTCACAGGTTAGACTCAATAATCTTGGAGGTTTTGTTCCAACCTTAATGATTCTATGATTCTAACAGGTTTCACACTTTAACACACACAGACAAAATGCTGTTACACAGAATGAGCCTAACAATTTCCCCACCCCATATCAGTCAGTCTTCAACAATTTCTCTTTTGATGAACTATCTGACATTTCTACTTATTCCAACTCATCTTCCTTTTCTTCCATCCATCTCCTGAAATTTTCCAAATGATTCAGAAATTTCATTCCATCTGCTCTGATATACACTATCCTTACTGGTCCAGTATCATCCAAGGATTTAATTAACTTGGTGTTTACATCTCCCTCCTTACAATTTATTATTCGATATATTGAATGAACACATCCCAAGATGAATTGCTTCCTATTTGATATCTTATTAATTTTAAAACTCTCTGCTTAAGAACTATTTGCTGCTTCCCACCTGTCAACATAGACTTTTTCTTCATTTAATACACTGTGCTATATTCTTGTCTAGATAATACTTTGCTGAATATCAAAAAAAAAAATCTGATTCTGGTACAAAACAAATGGCAAAAATTGCAAATGAATTACATGGTATCAGAATTTAGTTCTGCAGGATTAAAAGGTGTTTTTATCAGGCAGAAATACACTATAAAAATAGATCAGCTTTAGTGGGACAGCTTTTTGCCATTTATCCTGATATGGTGCCTATGTCTGCAGGTAAAGACAATAGGACATGGGCAGTACAGAGTGGATGAAATTGCAGCCCTCTAAGTTCTGTGTATCTACTAACCCTCACTCTTTTTAAGACCTCCCTCTTTATCCATCAGCTGTGATCAGTGATTTAGGTGTTCCACATACCACTTACTTTGCCTCTGTGATTTTCTTAACAGCTGTAATTTAAACAAATTGTAAAGGTAAAATTGGACAGACAGGTGAATACTTTCTGGTTGTTCCTCTCTGACATTCTGAAAACTGCATTAATGTTCTTTCTAATGGCTGCATATATCAACCATTCGCTAAACCACCACTGAATGTTTCAACTAACTTCAACTACTGTGCAAGTGCCTAAAGACCCCTAATCAAAAGATACTTCCCCCTTGGTGTAGGAACTTTACAAAGAGCAAAAAGAGAAAGGAGGAATGCAGCAGCTTAGGTGCTGTGCTGGGACCGACCCAGTCTCTGTCATACCTTTCTTAGGAGAACCCGGGCCAGTCAGCTTGACACTGTGTCACAGTATCTACCTGTTAGACAGAAATAGTTGTATTTCTCTGACAGAGATGAGCATTGCAAAAATGACTCCACTAAAAGTTTGTGAGGCCCATAAATACCCTGTAATGATGGTCATAAAGCTCATCAATAAATGGATTACAATCTTTAATGAGCAAGTAAAAGGAAAGGAGTACAACATCACACAAAGGAGTGTTTCTAGATATTTGTTGTTTTACGGCTTCCATCTGTCCAGGTGATGGCTTTCATCTGCAGACCTGACCTGACAGTTTAAAAAAGGGTAAGCAATAGCTTCATCTCTCATTGGAGAAGCCTTGCCAAGACAAACAAATTAAAGAAAGGGTAAAGTTGACTGTGGATAAAGACACCATCCTTGTTATTTCCTTGTTAATCCTATTTCAGTTTAGTTAACCTTAGATGACAGTGTTCAAATACCTGAGTGCCCAGGGTGGGGTTTAACACAAGTGGTCCAATGACAATAAAGCCATACAAGATTTAGAATTACTTTTGATACATATTTTTCTGTGAAGAAATTTTAATGATAATTTCCCTTGAAATTTCATTCTTTAAGGAACCTTCAGCACAGAGATAAACAGACCACAAACTCTGCAAAATTGAGACATCTTTGTTTTTTTAACAGATGTTAAATATTTCAGTCATGAGTCTTCTTGCTGGATATCATAAGAAGGATCAAACAAGGGAACAAGCTAAACTTGATTGGCTCATAATTGCCAAAACATTTCTATATGATGCAGATGCTGTTCACTGGTGCCAGAACCTGAGTGCAGGGCCAAATAACTAAAACCAAAGTTGAATCGGTGAGGGGGGTGCTTCCGACCAAAAACAGCTGGCATAGCAAATGCAGACATAAATGGATTTCTTAAGTTCCAGTGGTGCTGTTAAGAACTGCCTGCAGCCAACCTGCTCTATTTTGCTATCAAATTACTTGAGAGAGACAGATCAAATGTTGATAGCTCCTGTTTGCATGGCTTCTTTAAAGTGTATTCCTTAACTGTAGTGCAAATACACACCAACAAAGAAAGCTAACCATCAACCACTACATATCCAGTTACTGCCATTTAACAACAGAAAAGCAAAATATATATAGATACACAGTAACTATGCTCTCTGACAGTAAGGCATGGCTACAGATGGAGCAGTGAAAGCTAGGAAAGCTCCCCATCTCAGCCTGTGCTGACTCTGAGAAGGGGAAGCAGGGGCTGAGCTCCAGGGACAACCCTTCTGCTGCACTTACAGCTTGGAATTAAGATGTTCAAGTGCTAGTGGAACCATGTGTGAAAGAAGACTTGCAGATGCTGAACTTAGCATGTTTTCCCATCAGGACACAGCAATTCACAAATGAATTAACAAGATATTCCTTCAACCCTCCTTCCTAGCACAAAACAGAAGGAGATGAGGTTGTCCATCAATACCAACATTGCTTGCCTGTCACAGAAGAGCAGTGCCCAGAGGCTCTCATTACAGCCCGTGTCACTAAACAAGCTCATTACATTTTGCTCTGCTGATCCCAGAAGGTAAACCTGCACTTTTGAATTAAAAAACCTTTCTCCATGTAATGTATGGACTGTGCACAAAAAAGAAAGTTACATCTGACCTTCCCCCTTCCCTTCCCTTCCCTTCCCTTCCCTTCCCTTCCCTTCCCTTCCCTTCCCTTCCCTTCCCTTCCC